>CALSCE010009297.1:8649172-8727401 GCA_943593645.1 Bovichtus variegatus | reverse complement strand
CAACTTCTCAGACAATCTGTCTACATATTTTCACTCTTTTGAATATCCCTAAATTGAGCACAGATATACAGTGAATTCATTATATTTGCATAAATAGACATGACATGCATTTAGTCACATTCAACCAGTACAAATTCCTAAGTATGCACTCAATTCATACTGTAGGCTTCCTATGCAGTCACGCAGTGACCAGAAGTAATAGATACACACTGAAACCTTGATAACTTTCATTCTGGACATTATGAAGACAGCTGCCATTCAGACAGCTGTCTGTAATCCCCAGGAATAAAAACGATATGTAAAAGGTTTGAGAAGAGTTTGTGACTGTTTTTCATCTTATGTCCAGAACAGGGCTACTTAAAACTTGGCAATCGTGTTAAATTAAAGAATAATGACGGACCACCCACCCAAAATAAGTTAACAAAAAAAATAACTTAAAAAAATTATACAAAATCATACAACACTCATTTTTCTTCTTCAGGTGTGTCAAATTCAATACTATGTTGCAAACAGTAAGTTGAAGAATATTGGCTGCCTCTCTTGTCACGCCTTAATAAAGAATTTAAACAAAAAAATTTTTTCACTAGGATAAAATAATTTTTGTTTAAGTAAACACACCTGCTCCAGATCAGACTTCATGCACAACAATTTCATAAATTCATGAAATCACTGAGCCTGGTCAGAATATCCAATACTTGGATAGAGTCCACCTGTGATGACTGCTGAGGAGGTTTGTGGTGACGTTCTATTCAGCCTGTAAAAAAGGAGGGGAAAAAAAGAACAGACAAGTTGGCAGCTGGCTTAGCGACATGTGCACCTGGTGGCAACCATGTCTTCAAACTCCTTGTAGACATAGGAGCCATCCTCTTCGAAGATCATGACACTCAGAGGGCTGTATTGGGAGGGAATGCACGAGGGCCGGGGCACAGAGGAGTCAAGCTTCTCATAGATGATGTTTTGCACCATGGTGTGGACAGGCGAGCCGTAGATGAAGCCCATGGTCCTCGGGCAGATGCCTCTGCAGTACCTGGGGTTGTACTTTGGTGGAAAAACAATCCAGTGATCCAGTTTGAGCTGGCTGAATCGCACCCTGAAATCATACAAGGCACAATCGCTTGTCTGGAATTCAGAGCTTGAAAGAAGCTCAGGCAGGTGGATATCCAGACTTTTATCGCCTCGTTTGCTCTTCGGAGATTCCCTCTTCCATCTCCTCTTTCGCCCAATCCTCTGCTCTGGTTTGAAAGCAATCTGCTTGTGAAATGTGTTTGCCGCAGTGGCTGACCGTTGACCTGCTTTGGCATTGACCAGAAACCTATGGTGGGCGATTTTGCTGGTGTCATTGAGATAAAGAAGCAGAAGAGGGGACTTCAGGGTGAACTTCAGCGGGCCTTTGCGCCCATTACCACTGGCTCTTTGTTCCTCTGGGCAGGTGACATTGATGAGCAGGTGTATGTTCTTCTTGTGCAACTTTAAGAGAGGCCAGAGAAACGAGGTTACATCAACCTCCACCCAGTTCCTCCTGCTCCCCCCGTGTGTGCTGACCGTGAAGTTCCCAGCGTGGTGGACCCCGGGACACAGGTTTGAGTGCTCCTGTTTCTCGAGACTCAGGTAGCATACAGAGTTGACAGGTGCTGCAAGGTCACGGTCAAAATTGTACAGCAGGGCCGACTTCAAAAGATGTTCTTTTCTTCTTACTTGATCAAGGCTGAAGGAAAGATCCTGCATAAAACTCTCTAAAGAGAATATGAGAAAACATAAGGCACTGTGTCACCATTACATAATGTCCATGTACTCATGATTACACAACATTTTAAAAACTAGCCAGAAAAAACACGTCCATCACTGATGCCTTTGTAATATGACACGCGTTTTAAAAAGGGAGGCACCACAGGTGAAAATTGATTGAATTGGTCCATTTTTAAATATCATACTTCCCTCCTCTAACAACTATTATGGCATTTCATACATCAAGCTTCAAAAGTCTTCAAATATGATTTATTTGATAAAGTACCCAGTTAGCATGTCTGCAGTCAAGTTTTTATTTTTATATCTTCTGTAGTTTTTAGAATATATTTGTAAATGAAAACTAAATGGTGCGGCTGAGATAATTCCTTGATAAGACATAACTAGTTATCTAGTTATTTAAAATAAATAAATGCTCAGATTGAATCTGCACTGATGGAACAATGTTTTAACCAACAAACACAAATATTCTAGAAATATTTTGTCCACTTTCCTTGTGGTAATGAAATATTAGTCACATCAAAGGCAAACTAAAAAACATTTTGTTGAGGCCATGGGGCTGAAAATAGCATTCTCTTAATCCAATTTTAATGTTTTTGTCTGATATTTAGTGAAATCTGTTAAAAAGGACCAAAAGACAGGCAGCTTTTGGTTTGAGTGCTGTAATGTCCTACATGCACAGCACATAATGAGTTTTAGTCTGTTACCATACTAATAGCTGATACACCAGTGCCATTATGACCCCACTAATGACAAGACTAAAACTAGTCTATTGACCCTCCTTTTTAGGTACAGAGAAAATAGCAGACAGTCAAGTTTGTGGAAATTTGATTTTGTCACAGATCACCTATACAAAACAAAGCCGCTTCATTTGCTCACCTTTATTACTCTGTGCAAGACACTCATCTTGAGGCTTGATCAGTCGGACTGTGTTGTAGAGGTTATTCCCGTCCAAGCTCCTCTGCACTCTGGAGGACTTCTTGTAAACCTCCGTCAGATATTTCATGTACCTGTGCTCGGGTTTCATCTTTTTCTTCAGTTCTGGGTTCCACCTCGACCCTCCGTGCTCTGACAGGGCTTTGAGCAGCGGGGAGAAGATGCTGCCGTAAGGGTAGGGGAAGTCTCCCAGTTTGTGCAGCGCATTGGAGGCAGCCAGAGAAGATCTGACCAGCGGGTAGCTGCAAGTAACCAGCAGCAGTAAGAAAACCGTGCAAAGATAACGAAGGACCGCTGATATCAGCATTTGTTTTTCCATTATAAACAACGAAAATAGACAAAACTTGGAGACACGCTCCTCTGAGAGCTCGAGGTAAACAGGACAACACACGTGCTGCTGCTGATCAACATGCGCAGGTGTTGGCAATCAACTCCATCACTCATATTACTTCCTCAGATAAAGAGCCCTGTTTCATTTTCAGTCATGATATTAGCAAGCACAGCAAGAGGCTAGTTTTAAATAATAGCTGGTTAGGCTGCATTAAACAAGCTGTATCCTGCATTCATAGCTCTTATCAGAAAGTATTTTTGGCATTTTAATGTAATACTCAAAATAATACAAGCGACTTCCGGCTATATTCACAATAAAATAAAAGAAAGCAAAAAATAAATAAAAAGTGAAGTTAAATTTAAACACATTTCCTTCTCCAATCAATTTTCTGTCTAGCTTAAATGCGCAACAATACGCAAGAGTACACGTCATGGCCTTCAAAAATAAGGACATTTATGGTGACATATATTGCGCTTTTATTTTGAAGACATTTCCTTCCAACATCCGGTGCTTATTTTCGAGTTTCTCAATTTAACTTTACATCGCTGAAGAAGAAACAGCGTTAGTTCATTCAAAGATGCTCTTTTAGTACTAAACCGTCTCTCATATCAAGTAGCTAAATATATTTTACAAGAGATATCACGATCTTTTTGCTATTTATTGAACCTTATTAGCAATGTTTGAGAGGACGTTTAGAAATATCAACTGTCAGTTTGAAGGTGTAAAAGAAATGTCAAATTGGTGAGTTACTGTTAGCTAACGAATAACACTATAATATAAACTGTTAGTGTACTGACATATGACAAGTGCAGCCAGGTTATTGGCCTTATTATTGAATTGCTCAACCTTCAGAAGCTAGATATGCTAATGCCTCTTAAAGTTAAGTAAAGTAAAGCTCATTTAAGAAAATCGAAACTGTAACTGCTAACAGTTAAGGGTCTCACTAGCTAGCCTTAGCCAAAGCAGCTAACCAACGTTGCCATGTGTAATATGTTATTCTCCAATTCATTTACAGTATTTACAGTTTGGGGAAAATGGACTTATGTATTGCTAATGGAATATTATTTGTCCTAGGGTAATGATCCAACCAGATTTGCAAGATTGGTTCACAAGCAGGCAGCAATAACGTTATAGGTATCAATTTATAGAAAATACTCATCAATGTGTCAAGTTCACTTCTGAAAAATTACAAAATAAAGCATAACTACTTTAAATCTGCTGACAACTAGAGGGCAGACATTGAAACAAATACACAGCAAATCAAAGCTTTGATAAATACTACTGTATCAATTTATTAAATATGAATGTGCTGTATAGCTACATTTTCTCTGGAATTTCTGCATTGGAGGCCCACATTCAGGATGTGACCTTGCGAGCTGGAAGTGACAATTACATAGGGTGATGTTGAGCATGGTCTATATAGAGTATGTAACAGGGACATTTAGACATTTACAAGTGACAAGTGAAGGAGTGATTTCCAGCCGTGACAGCGATGGTGGTATTGTTTTCACCTTGTGAGTCTGTGTGTGTGTGTGTGTGTGTGTGTGTGTGTGTGTGTGTGTGTGTGTGTGTGTGTGTGTGTGTGTGTGTGTGTGTGTCATAATGGCAAAATGTGATCCTGGAGACGCCTACTGTAGCGGCAATCTACCACAGAGGCGATTTTGAGAAGTTGGCCAGATGTTTATATTTCTGTCTGTCAATATGCAGCCACGAAACTCTACATACAGTATGTGTAGTTGAAACCAAAATTAAGGTTGAGTTCAAAGGGTCAAAGGGGCTGTTGGCCCCTAACCCCCTGTACGCCCCTGGCCCGATTTGGCAACATTTTAATATTTTAACATTGTAAAACAGGTCAAGTTCAAACCTGGGTGTAGTCCGAGCTAGGGTGCCAGAAGTAGGGGTTAGGAGCCATTGGCCTCCCCTGCTTTATGCCCTTGGCACGATTTGGCGTCGCAGCTGTTGCGATCCCATCGCTATTTGGTCTCTAGTTAAATTGGCAGAGCACAAGAAATTTCCATCAAAAGTGTCTTTGTTTGAAGTATTTTATATCAAACATAGTTCACTATTAATGTTGTGAAAGAGATAAGCTGTTATCTGTCATCTTGCCATTGGGACTTGGCATGTACACCCAAATTTACTGTGATGAACAAGTCACTACTATATACTCTGCTGTTGTACACTCACTGGCAGTAAGCCATATACTCAAGCTCCACTGACATGGCAGTCATAGTGTTAAGTGTTAAACACTAACGGTACATAACTCTGTTAATAAAGTGTGTTCGCTTTACACTACAGAGGCAAGAGGTCAAACTGACAGTGTGCTTGCAATATTTCTTTTTGCAAACTATAGCATCAGCATTGTGGTTTTATGTGTCCTTTGAGCGGCTCTGCAATACTCTGCTGGACAGCACTTTGTAGAACTAATTGTATTTCCAAATGTACTGGAAGGTACTAATATACTAACTTTAGCTTGACACTGGAGGTTTTGTTATCGTTGGCAGTTTGCACAGTATGTACAGGAGTGTGTGGAAAAGCACATACTGCTTCAGTTTTAAACTTGGTTGTTAGTAGTGCACAGTACAACTCATTAATATAGTTTATCAACTTTCAGTGTACTTTTATTGTCATGATATGTTATCGCTTTACACAATTTTGTTGCGCAAATAAATGATTTCAAGAAAATTACATATAACAAAATATATGATTTAATGTTTTATTTAATAGGTTAGTCTGTCTTAATGCAGTGTTTGTTGCAGTTAACATCAATTTGAATATTTTATGTAGATTTATTCAATTTTATATCGTTTTGAAAAATATACTTACTAATATCAACATGAAATTGATGTGCGGCAGTTTTAGTGGGAGGTTCTTGTTTTGCAATTTCTGCACATATAAGACTAAACATTTATTCTCATATTACACATTATATTACTTAAACTGTGTTGTGCCTTGTAATCTAATTACACTTATAACACATACCAACACGGACCAGTTAGAATTACCATTACAGGTCTTCTCCCCTAATGAAAAAGTAGTATAAATTATGTTAAATAACTAAAATAAACCTCTTTGCATAACTACTTCAGTGACCATTTAAACAGATCATTTTAGCAAAGCCTGCCCTCTACTGGCCTGAAATATGAAGAGCAAGTAAAGGGGCGCATTGGCCATTACCTGTTAAAATCATCTAAGATAAACAAAAAAAAAAGTAATGTGATTTACTTAAAGGTACTGACTTAAAGGGAAGAAATTACCAAAGGAGTCAGTCTGTTCAAAAGTCAACCCTTGAAAAACACCGGCATCTTGTCAGCTAAAGCATTGCTCATGTTGTGTGGTGGAAATGACTGTAATTGTCCCTCATGTTGTGGCCACTGATTAGACACGTGTCACATTTGTGCTTATCAGAATGACTTTGCTGCCTTACTTTGTTTTAAAACAGCACACCGGTAAAGTTCAACTTAAAGCTTTTTGTAGTGGCTGTCAGGAAAGCGTTGGGTAGCATTACCATTGATTTAATGTCGATTGATCTGAGGGCATGAACCTTTTTGTTGGGTATGTTTTTCCTGTTTAAAATGTTAGCCCCACTCCTTGCAAGGCTCTAAATATAGAATGATGTTGTTTGTGTCATCCAACACTTTCATATTATGAAGGGTAACTGTAGCCTCTAGGGGCGACTGGCTGGGCTTTAAACTTAGGTTGTAGCTGTGTCTCAGTTCCAAACCATACACTAATACTAAAGGGTATACTAATCTGCACATGTTACTGTTTTGAAGTAGCTATAACTATTCCAAAAAACTTTTCCATTTTGTACAAACAGGAAATGATACAAGACCTGGACCACGCCGCAGTATTGTTGGACAGTCTTTGATGTTTGCACATTTTGTCTGAACCATAAAAGAAGAGACATACGAAGCTTTTCTGTGGAAAATTTCCTTTTATGATACTTCAGTTTCCTTGCAAAGAAAAGTTTTGAGGTGGGATTTAACACATAATACTGTCTACTATGTTGAACAGTTGCTGTGAGCGCAGCTGCCCTTTTGCCGGGATCATTATTCAAGCCGCTTTTTGTCCAGATAACAAGACAAAGGACATTGTTCTGGCACAGTTTTTGCGTATGGCTTCATTGTCTGAGCTCCAACTCTTTTCATGTCATCTGAGACTGTTTCCTCTGGGTCAGTTAAGGACACATTGTACAAAAACGGCAGATTACTGTTTTCAAGCAAGTCTTGAGGAAAAGACACAGTCATTCATTATTGACAACGTGACCATTAAAATGTTTTTGAAGAGGTTATTAGTTTTCCACTTAGGGTTTATTTCTTTCCCATTTTAACTAGACCCCACCCTAATATTCATCTGCAGCTTTGTTTTTACGGTTGAGAGAAATGTCAAAGCTAAAATCCTTTTTAATCAATACTAAACTTATTGATTACTATGTGTTCTTTGTGGCATGTCTTAGAATGTCCTATTTATGTCTTTTTTTCTTCAACACATCAGTCCACAGAATGAAGCCCATGTTGTCCCACAAAGGGAGGCCTTTCTCAGCCATTACAGCTCAAGTTCATAAAGAGATTGATAAAGGAGACATTCAACCACCCGGGCTGCTTGCCTGCTCTGCATAACTGAAGTTGAGAGGTAGCTTTTAAAAAATGTTAATAAGCCTAACACAATTTTTTTTTCTACAACAGTATCCAATGTTTTCTCTCTGTTTTTGAGCTTTGAAAAACTTTAATTTCGATGATCAGAATATTATCTATTGCACAAAAGCAAGAAAAATTCTACACCAATGACGTGTTTCACACCAGTGTTGATAGCAACAGTTTCCCAGGTGTGGTCTGTTTTCATATATTCGTTCACTGATTGATTGTGTGGTTAGTAAGAGAAAATAAAGGGCTTCTAAATAACATTCATTCTTAATACACGGAAATTAAACAAAGTAAAAAAAGTTGATTAAATAATACATACCGCTTATAAATAGTACATCCAGTACAAGAGAGCTACAATAAGTAATGAGAGACTACACATCTGTAATTCAGTGGTACACTTTAAGTGATCGAAAGGATTAACAATACTTCACGTTGTTTCATATTAACATAATATACAAACTAAGACAGTAATATCTATTACAATTTTAAATTGTCCATCTTCTGTGATCCATGTAATTCTCACCAGTCATGAGCAAACTTAGTTTTTGGTTTCCTCCCTATGTGAGGCTGGAACAGTTTACTGATTGTGTTGAAGCCTTTCGGGTGCTCTCTGTATTCTTCGTCTTCTGTCTTCTCCTCGTACTTGTTCTGCTGCAGTCCTCCCACAAGTGCTCTGACCTCAGCTGACACACCTTTGCCCAGGTAGTGGAAGGCCTTCTTTCCATCATTATCTCTTTCATTTACATTGGCTCCATAACTTTGCACAAGCAGAACCATTACTTTAGTGCGTCCGTGCATGGCTGCGATGTGTAAAGGTGTGTATCCTCCGTGTGCTTTGCTGTTGATGTTAACACAAGTGCCTCTTTTCCTGGAGATATCCACAAGCTTGTGTATCATCTCGCTGTTGCCGTCCTTGGCAGCCCAGTGCAGTGCTGTGAAACCCGACATGAAGTCTTTCTTCTCTGCTAACCGTGTGTCCTGCAGCAGTAAACCATGGATGTGTCCCCACAGTCCAGCAGCACACTTAACCAACCACTCATGAGCTAAAGGCTCCAAAGGCACAGACTCTGAGTACTTTGCATCATCTCTCTTGCTTTGGGGCCTCACCAGGGGAAAACCTGGGGGTTGCAGGTCCTCTGTCTGTCTGTTTTTCCAACACTGGGAGCCACTTAGCGCACCCTTCTTGCAAGCTGGAAAGTCAGGATTCAGAGCTGGCGCTGATAGTGTAGAAACTTTGGGCACCAACGTGATTGGTTTGTCTGAGGTTTTATGCGGATGCACTGGGGAATATAATCCATCCCGTGCGGCTGGTGCAGACTCTCTCGGGGGGGATTTCACCGCTATGACAGCAAACACAGCTCCAGATTTCCTCGCTCTGCTCGCCTGATCTCCGCAGATATTCAGGACTTTAACGGTGGTGGCGTCCGCACCACTAATGCTTCTTGATAACGGCCTCTTTTCCTGCAAACTCCCCCCACGCGTATGTTTGGCATCAGTATAATAGTTGGCATTTATGTTTGAGGGATGGCACATATTATTGTTCTCAATGTCAGTATAAATCATCCTGGCTGCCTCGGCTCGATGAGGAGATGTGTACGAAAAGCTGGTATTTTGTCTCGAGAAACTGTCATCCATCGGCGTTTTCTGCGAGGCTGCATCCTGCGCCACCTCTTTAACAAAGTCCTGGTACCTTTTCTTCACGACCACAAACTTTACCTCGTCGATCTCTTTCACCACAGCGACGCTGTTCACCAACTTCTTGAAAAGGTCCCTATTGTGCTGCTTTTCCGCGGGATCGCTGCCGTTGATTTGACTCCTGAAGTTGTTCAGCAGCTCCGAGTTCTTCACTTTGCCTCCGTGCTCCAGTAGAAAAGACAACAGAGACTCTTGGGTCAAAGCCATTGTTCTCCTGAAGCGGTACAAATGTGAACATCTAGAACAGATAGCGTAGATACAGCCCGAGGGATAATCTGCTCGCTGTCCGTGCTCCCCTCCCTGTTGTCCTCCACCAACCTGCTGCTTCCGCCGCCTCGCCAAATAGATCCAGCCTTGTTTTGTTATGGCTCTCTTAGTTGCTTTATTGGTAGATCAATATCAAAAATGTATTATAATATTTGTTTTGTATATTTACCAGTTTAAAAAATGGTTAATGAAATGTTATAGAACAACACTAGAGTATAATTATATTTATATGCTTATCTTGAGTTTAGTTTAATACAGCAACTTAAAAATAAACACTTGTTTATTTTCATATTAACTTGTTATTGAATCAATATTGTGTCACATTATAAATGGATATCGTCCTACGACAAATCTTTACAAACGGTAAGCCTAAATGTTGAATCCCTTGTGACCAATGACATTAAATAAGAATCAGAATCAGCTTTATTGACTCTTTCGTACACAGAAAAAAATACAGCTAAATAACAAAGCTGAACAAAAATAAATGGAAACATTTAGCTGTTATGTACATACAAGTAGGTGAAAGAAGATATAAAACGTATATTGATATATAACCAGTACAACTACATACAATGTCTATAAGTCAGTTTCTGTAAATTATGAACAATAATACAGTAGTGCAATGACGCAGTGTGCCAATATGCTGGAATAAATATTTAATGATTAATATAACAGGTTCCTATATATAGCCCACATGACGTAAATGATAAAATGAGGTCCTTAAATTGAAAATGTTTCCAAGTGTGACAAAAACTGTGATAGTTTATTTATTTAAATGAGCCTAATTATCTTCATTCAAACAACTACACAGCAATGATTCTTATGAATGATAGAAAATGGATCCCAACAAGATCTTGATAATACTGTGGGAAAAAAACATGTAATTCAGTGTATTTAACACTTCTGCTTTTGTAGCCTTTTCATGCAGTGGTGCAGAAATATTTGGGATTTTTACTTAAAACTTAACTTTTTATGTAAAAGTTCAATGTTACAGTACTTCATTCAGCCCTGCATTCATAATATACTTGTAGAAGCATATACTGTATGTACTGGCCACACAATAGATGTATTAATAATACTCAGGTAGCATAATTGCCCCTGCCAGAGGGTTGTTATATTTTTACATATAACAACATTTAATACAATGCATTACTGTCTACCTGGTGTATCTGGTAAAGTGAAGCTAATTTTAGAAACTATATGATATTGGGTAGCTTCACATTTTAACGTTGATTATACATTTTGTATGTAAAATCATGATCTTCAACATTAACTAATAATTATAAAATAAATGTAGTGGACTAAAAAGGCCTTTTTTCCTATGAAGTGCATAAGGGAAGATATACAAAGTAGCATGTAATTGAATTAATATTGTAATTTACAAGTTACTTTCCACCACCGTCAGACTTGAGGTCCTTTGAAATTGCATTTTTTAAATTGTTATACTGGTGACAGTGGCTGTTCATACACTTTCAAACTCGATTAAAGAAGAAACAAAATCTGAACTCAAAATGGAGACAAACTGCTACAAAGTAATATTATTTCTGTAGGATAATACCTTTCGTTTTCCTTTACAACATCTCTAGTCTGTCGAAGCAGTTATGTGAATAATTTCTGAGTTATAAACACACAAAAAGAGAACACCAATAATTCCTCCAGACTCATAATAAAGCTTTAGGCTTCATTGAGCTGTTGTAGTGTCGCCCTCCAGCACCGAGGGGGTGTTGCCTCCAAGTGGCCATATTGAAAGCAGTGTGAGTCGGTCCGTGTTCAATGTGGAGAGCAGTTCTGGCTGAAGACGGATAAATCCTGCACACAGCCACTTCTGACGATGGCGGCCAACGAGGTAGATGTTTTCGCAGTAAGTATGATGATCTGCTGTCTGCGGGCCTGCGGTGACTCATGGTTTGGTGTCGCAAGAGTAGAAATCGGAATTAAACTATAGCATTCAGGTGCATGCGAGAACAAGGTGATGGTCATGAGATGTGTGTAGAGAATGCAGCAGGGTCGCTGCGGTGCTGAGAAAGCTTGTTATGTCTAATGCATCGGTATAAAGACGGATTTTCAGCTAAGGTTGATTCGGTAGGAACGATGCATCGTAGCAACGTTTTGATGCGTGCAATCTGTGGAGACGTGCAAAAAAAAAAAACGCACCTCAGCATCCAAACTGTCCGGCAAGAAACCGCACGAAGCATGTGCGGATCAACACTTTGCTGTTTACCATGTCAACACTGTGACAGGTGTACGTGGTGCTGAATTGACAGGAGTTGAATGAAACACAGAACAGCAGGCAGCGTGAGTATAAGTTAAGAGGATAAACATAAGTAGCAGCTTCGTCAATTGGTAGCTAGCTCCTAAAGATTGCTCAGCGAAAAATGAAATGTGTATTTGCCAAACGTCATAGCTCGGTGCCTGGTATTTAGTCTTCTGTTGATAAGTTGCATTGCACATGATGGGAGACTTTGTAGCGTGTGAGTTTGTTATACTGTGAAGGGGAGTTATGGGTACCAGGGCAGCCAGCAGCTTGGATATCCTCCCACCCTGTGAAACAACATCTAGATAAAGAGCTCTTTGTGTGTGTGCGGGTGAAGAGAGAGGGACAGAAACGGATGATTGTTGTATTGAGCACATCCTGATCCTCATGTTGAGCCTTGTGCAAGATGCCAGTATCCCAGGGTCGAGTATCGGAGGGATGAACAGGCTCCCAGCTTATACAGCCAGGGCAAAATGCATTCTGTATAGTCTGTACTACTATGTACAGATTTAAATGTATGTCATTAATGTATTTTCAGTGTTATATTAATGAACGTTGAACAGGGAAATTTGTGCAGTTTCATATTTTTATTAACTTGAATCAAGTCTCAGATTCCAAACAGGAGTAAAAGCAGTGCTGTCAATTGTTAATCCATTAGTCGACAGAAAAAGTAATCAGCATTTTTTTTTATAATCAAGTAACTGTTTATCAAGCAAAGGCCCATTTTTGGGGTCAGAGTTTCTCAAACTGTATGCTTTGTTTCTGTTTTAATCATTGGAAATTAAATATCTCAATGTTGTTGAGTTGGTTGTGCAAAAGATGCTCTGAAAAAATTGTGATTGAGTACGTGATTAATCTATTAATTGAACAAAAACAATCGACGGACTAATCGATAATGAAAGTATTTGTTAGTTTCAGCCATAAATATAAGTATACTTATAATCGCTGTTGCAAGTATACTGTTATAGTTACTGTTGGCAGCATTAAACTTGAGCTTATACTAAAGCTTCATATACAAACACAAGACACAATGTAAAGAATGACATCTGTGCTGCACAGCTCAAATGATTCTCTGAGCTTTTTGTTTACTTTCTATATTTGCGTGTCTATAAAGAAGGATTTGGTTTGTGATATTGAGACAGAACATTTTTATAGCTTGGACTATTCAGTGTGTTAAGTGGAAGAGAGAGATGACCTCATTTGCAAAGAATGCTTTTAAGCTTGAAAGCAGAATGTGGGGATGGGATCTGACAGAAGGACTTTTATAACCATCAAAATTGGATTGATTTTTGTCATTGCTTCTTTGGAAGTGAATATGATACATTATTTTTTTATATATAAGTCATAAATTTATATATAAAACTGATATATACTTTGTCTGTTTGCCTGTTTCCGCATACCTCAGCATGAAGAAAAGCGAAACCTGGAGCTCGGTGGTCATGTGGGGTTTGACAGTCTCCCAGATCAGCTGGTCAGTAAATCAGTTGCACAGGGATTCAGCTTCAACATCCTCTGCGTAGGTATGTGTCATCCCAGGAGGAGTTCATAATCCAGAATTAGTGCCATGAACGTGACCTGCATTCAATTTGAATTTGGAGCATTAACGCTTCACCTAGTCTTTCCCTCAACTATATTCACCATTCACCACTTTCTCTCTTTTTTCCTAAGGTGAGACAGGGATAGGCAAGTCAACATTAATGAACACTCTTTTCAATACAACATTTGAAAATGAGGAAGCCAGCCACTATCAGAGTGAGGTACAGCTACGCCCACAGACCTATGATCTGCAGGAAAGCAACGTCAACCTCAAGCTGACCATTGTGCACACTGTAGGGTTCGGAGACCAGATCAACAAAGGACAAAGGTACAGATTCCTGTGGATGTTTGTTTGACTTTTAGTGTTGTCCAGATAGAAAAAAAGGATCAGAAATGGAAGAATGTATTCTGCACAAAGGAAGAAAAATATACAATGTTCTTCAAATGTTTTAGAAAACTTGTTTCATACATTTTCTTTTAGTGCTGTTTCCATAATGAGCTAGCTCAGCACCAGCTATTAATCACTTCCCCCTCTTGCTCTGGTACTGCAGCCAACACACTTACACAGTATGGGATTGAGGAAGAGAGCTGGCATGTGAACTGGGAGTGAATATGGGAATGACTGGTAGAACTAATGCAATCTCAATAGACATTATGGTGCTCCAACAGCAGGGAGTAAAAAAAGCAGGCATTCTTGGCTGCAAGACTGTAGTTGCAGAGTTTGTAACTAGGATACTAACATGTCTCTCAAACAACAACAGTTTAGTGTTCATATATGTAGGTATAAACTAATGTTGCTCATGCTTTATGTCTTGTGCTGTCTTTCTGTGCAGCTATAAACCCATTCTTGAGTACATTGATACCCAGTTTGAGCGGTATCTTGAGGAGGAGCTAAAAATAAAGCGCTCCTTGTTTAACTGCCACGACACAAGAATCCACATCTGCCTGTATTTCATCGCTCCCACCGGACACTCCCTGAAGTCTCTTGATCTCGTCACAATGAAGAAACTGGACAGCAAGGTGAGCACAGAATCTCGCACTGTGTATTTCAGCGGTTAATGTTACTTGTTCCTCAGTCTGTCACTCATATTATGTTTTGTCCATGCAGGTGAACATCATCCCGGTTATTGCAAAGGCAGACACGGTATCCAAGAGCGAACTGGACAAATTAAAGATCAAGATAATGAGTGAGCTGGTCAGTAATGGAGTGCAGATTTATCAGTTCCCTACAGAGGATGAAGCTGTTGCAGAGATCAACACCTCCATGAATGTGAGTCCCGGTAACATACAGACATAATACAATGTGGTATGTATTTTACAAGATCATTTTATTAGTCTGGTTTCAGACCTTTGAATTGCTGCCCACATCTCTAATTTGTCAGCAATTCAAATAGAATAGAAATACTGGTAATATCTACTATATAACTTTTATGTAGTGTTTTGAAAATGTTGTTGTCTATTTATTATTTATTTGACTCTTTTTTTTGGTTTTATCACAATCTTCGATTCAATCACGATCATTATGATTTGTATTATTCTATATCATTTATTAACATTTTATTTTTAACATCCTAAGTCGCTTATAAAACCCTTTGAAGTGCATTTGATTTATTTGAAAGGTGCTATATAAATACAGTTTAATTTAAAGATTGAATAGAATAAGGAAGTGAAACTAAAATCAGTCTGATTGTCGTGCTACCATTTTACGATTCATGTTGCAGAGAACTGAAGTAGCACAATATAAGCCACAATTCAATCCATATTTAGACGCATGACGTGATAGCAGAATGAGATCCTGGATACGACAACAGTAGTATCAATTTTAACCATAGTATAACAAAATCAATACGATACGTTCCAGACTCATCTTCCCTTTGCTGTGGTTGGAAGTGTAGAAGACGTTAAAGTGGGAAATAAGATGGTGAAAGCCAGGCTGTATCCCTGGGGATCAGTACAGGGTGAGTCCACTGAATTGATTTTCTAAGCATCATAAAAGTCAGTTGAGATACAAACATGATATCACAATGTTTGTTTTTATCTGTTTTTATTAGCATTAGGGTCTCAGTAGGTGCAAAATGACCAAGCTTCTTTTCTTCCAGTGGAAAATGAAAACCATTGTGATTTTGTGAAGCTGAGGGAGATGCTACTGCGTGTGAACTTGGAGGATCTCCGAGAGCAAACGCACGCTCGACACTATGAGCTCTACCGTCGCTGCAAGCTAGAAGAGATGGGCTTCAAGGACACAAACCCGGACAGCCAGTCGTTCAGGTGAAATTAAGGATAGCAGTGATGTAATGTATCTGGGCAACTCACTTCAGTGGAGCTGCCAAAACCCCTGCTCTCTTATAACGTTAAAACAGGGCTGAATGACCTATAAACAGCACATTAAAATCTATGTTTATACGTTGTTGGATCTCCTTTTTACTAAACACTTGGAGCATTAAGGACATTTAGTAAAGGATCTGAATACTTCTTCCACCACTACTAGGGGTATAATTAATTTATGTATTTGATTATATTTATTACTGTATTTTATTTACAAATGCATACATACAGAAATATAATATATTTGTTTTAGAGTTAATAGTATTCATGTATTTTAGAGTGAGTGGAAAATATTGATTATACAAAGTAATGACCTTAGTTAGTCTAATGTTATTGGCATAATGTTTTGTAAGTGCACGTATTTGTTAACATGCTAGTTTTATTGCTCCAGTTATGCCTGGCAGTTCCTATTTGTAAATACTTAGTAAATACTAAGCTCTACGTAAGAAGTCGTTTTAATTTTGTGATGCATTAATCCCCACCTAGTACACATTTATGTTACAACTAAAATACGTTCATAAACAGCTGCAGGAACCAGCTTGTGGATACTAATCCAGGCATTAGACTGATCTTAACAATGATTTCACTCTGCTCTTCAGCCTTCAGGAGACATACGAAGCCAAGAGGAAGGAGTTCCTTGTGGATCTGCAGCGCAAAGAGGAAGAAATGAGACAGATGTTTGTCAACAAAGTGAAGGAGACAGAAGCAGAGCTGAAAGAAAAGGAAAAAGAGGTGAGGATTAACATGATGATGAAATAACTCGTTCAAAATATACCATGTTTGTTTCGTGTCACATTGTGCCCCATCATCGTCATCATCTCCAGCTTCATGAGAGATTTGAGCAGCTCAAGCGGATGCACCAGGAAGAAAAAAAGAATCTTGAGGAGAAAAGACGAGAACTGGAGGAGGAGATGAATGCCTTCAATAGAAGAAAGGTTGCAGCTGAGACACTGATGGGACAGGCACTCCAAGGCTGCTCACAACAACCATTCAAGAAGGACAAGGACAAGAAGAAGTAAGTCTGCTTTTCTGCATGTATATGATTAAGTATTGCTGCTCGAGTGGTCCCTTTCGTACACCACGGTTGTCAGAGCAAGCAGTAATGGCACTAAATAGTAATAACCCTAACATCTTTCAGGCAGTTTAAGGATAATCGGTTAAATGTCACGTATTCTTTAAGCCAGTCTGTGTAGAGTCGACCGGACAGAGTGGGGAGGCGTACAATGTGATTAATGAGATAGTGTTATTTTCCCAGAAGCCATGTTGGCTCAGAAACTGATACAGGGACAGATTCAGACTGACACTGTGTGCCCAGACATAGTGGGAAGGGTCACAGCTTGCATGACACTGCCTGATGCTTATGTCTCTGCGGGCTGACCTGCCAGACTGTATCTCAGGCAGGGGCACGTCTGTTTACATTCGACTGGTCTCACCGATGCTCACGCCATGTGCAACGCAGAGGACACTCAGACATCCCACATAGAGCCGTTTTATTTTTGTAGGTGGAAACATTATTATGTCAGGATCAGTTATATTCGCTCAAAACGTACACAGCTTGGAGCTCAAGATTAGCCTTGAAAATCAACATTCACAAAGCTGATTTAATGATGTTGTACCAATGTTACCAAAGGCATTAAGCCAGGGTAATGCCACACAGGGCGAAAGAGTTGATTTCAACAGGTTTATACTGTATGTTTGACCTCTAAAATTCTGTAACTGATGATCCTTGTGAATATGCTGTGTAGCCCAGTTTTAGAAAAAGAGATAAATGCATTATTGCATATTTAATACATACACTAAATATATTCACACAAAGATCTATAAAATTGTTGTTGTTGTTGTTTTTTACCTTAATTTTACCAGAATAGTCCCATTAAGGTTAAGACTCTTTTTCAAGGGAGACTTGGCCAAAACAGACAGCAGCAGAAACAAAAACACATACTGTAGTGAAAACACAAAAGGAGACAAAAATAAAAAGCAACTAAGAATCAAACGTAGGGAACTCACATTTCAAAAGAGAAATTTAAAAGAGTCCGTTTTAATTCTTTCATTTTGGATTTAAAAGCATTTAACAAGATGAATTCATTGATTTTCAAGTCATTCTGCAACAGATTTCATGCTGATGGTGCAGAATAAACTAATTTAGATTAGCTTTAGATTTGTCATGAAGAGGAAGATGAGGAATGATTATATAAAAAGCTTTCAGGTATTGATAATACATCTTGGTAAGTTAATATAATGTGTCCGGTTGAATTCTGACTTTAAAAAGAGATACAATTCTAGATTAGAGTGATCAGATTGAGAAACTTCTCCACAAATTCAGTATTAATCTGATTTTAATCCACCTATGAATGTTGCCTTAATATCATTTGGCAAATTTGATTTCCATGAATTCTTTTTTTAAAACATTAAAATGTCAAAAACAGGAGTTGGTCTGCCAGTCTGACTCTTAATGTGGCCTTAATGTGGCCTTAATGTAGCCTTAATGTAGCCTTAATGTAGGCCTATGGAAAGGAATTGGATGCTAAAAGAAGTCCCAACCACAAACACTGTTGCATTCCCATTTCATTCATTCATTACTTTCATTTCTACCATTCATCAAATCCTTCTTTTTGTTTTGTTTTGTTTCCATATTCTGTCTTATTTTTCCCCTTTCAGTTGATTTATGGATCAAACATCCAGGGAAACCAGGAATGTGTCTGCCATCAGCATGGGAAAAAGAGACTGTCATATCTGACATTACTTACCGACACTGTATGTGTGGACAGTGTCACAGTGACTATGCACGTATATATGAGCCTGAACAATGTGATGGCTATAAGC
The DNA here is from genome assembly GCA_943593645.1 of Bovichtus variegatus. Lineage (NCBI taxonomy): Eukaryota > Metazoa > Chordata > Actinopteri > Perciformes > Bovichtidae > Bovichtus > Bovichtus variegatus. The sequence goes on along the minus strand of CALSCE010009297.1, from coordinate 8,708,848 downwards.
CAATGTGTACTTATGGATCAAAAAGGTAGCTTTGCTTAGTGTATTTAATTTGTCCCTAATGCTGACTCCGCTAGACACACAATCCATGGACTGTTTTCATAACGTGTAGCTTGTGTTGTTTTATGTTCTTGCCATGAATGTGTGTTAATGTCCTGTTGTAGAACAGGAGACTTTTAGTAGCTGACTGAATTGAACTGATGGCTGTGAGTTATGTTCTGTATTAACATAGAGTAAAAAGCATGTGTTTGTTTCTATATATGCAATTATTCACAAGTTGAATGGTCTCCAGTAGGTTTTTCAGAATTTCTAATAATGTACATGAAAAATATTTTTAATTGCTGGTAGTTTGACGTAAGATAATTTAATTGTCTAACACCATTCTATGCAAAGTTTTAAAGACATTAATTAAATAGATTTACTGTGAGTGGTAATGTTAAAATATGTTGCCACAATTTATATTCAAATAAATGACGTCAATGGAAAACCGAACAGAGCATCAGTTCATCTGTTGGTCAGCTGAACCCATCCTCCAAACTCTCTCAGTTCTCTGGGATTTCCCATCACATCAGTCATTTGTATGATTCAAAGCATTTCATATTGCACTCGTTGTCGTCATGACGTACCACAACATGTTTTTACAATTTCAATTGGTATCAGTGTATCTGTTAAAAGCATTATCCATTCAATTCAAGTTTCAGTTTTGATTTTGCCTCCCGTCACTGGCAGCAAAACAGGACAAATAACAAAATGCTCATTAAACCTAATTATCATTTGCACTAAACTTTAGTGTTTCATATATTATTGAGGTTTGTCTAATGACATTAATGAATATGTAGAATTGCTTGTTCAGATAAATGACATGGTTTTTCTTTCCTTTTCATAGCTTCTTTAGTCTTCCATCTGCGTGCTCCTTAACCTCAGGAAGGAATTTGAATTAGAAGACTTTCTACCACATGAAAAGATCACAGACTAACAATGAAGTGTGTTATTTTTTACAATTTTATAGAAATGCACTTAACACCCTTGGAAGTGATTCAGCCTGAAGTCTTCCATGTCTACTAAAATGTTCTTTAAGCTTCTAAGCAGTGCTCTGTAGCATGGTCTCTGCATTGCATGGCTCCTAACCTTCATTCCTAAAAGTGTTAATGATCATTGCCAAAATATCAGTTTTTGTACTGTATGTGCTACCTTCATTTATCTGCAGTGTTATGCTTGTAGTTTTTGACTGATGAAAATTTACACTGTGAAATATATATATTCTAAAGTGACATATTGCTGTTAAATGTTGTACCGATCATTATATTATGATTTATAAGCACTTTAAATCAGTCATAGTACAAGTACTATCTCTAATCATTTTAAACAGTGCCCTATCATGCTAACATGCCAGTCCTGATGTTGTGTCAAAAAGATCTAGTTAGAAATATGTCATAGTTTTAAACTGCAAAAACTATATATACTGTTGAAAAAAGCCTGGATGCATATACATTCAGGATGAAATCTCTTTAAGTCAGTAAATCTATTTGGTGGGTCTGCAGATTTGTATATCTTAATGTAATAAAGACTTACTTTATTGAAATGATGCCTTGTTCCCTCCATGATTGCACTTTTAGACAGAAAAGATTTGTTGTGGTAGGCTCATGGTCCCTCCAGACTGTTCCAGAAACCTACCAGTCGGCGTCCATTGAAAAAGAAGAGACTACATAGTGTAAAAACGTCTGGCCCATGAAGACAATCGGTATATAAAATGTGAAGAACTCTTGTGCAATTTTCCAGAACATTCTCCTCTGGCTTTTCTGTTTTCTGTCACTCCATCTCCTGTCATGTTGTGCACATTTTCTTAGCCACTATATTAATGCTAGTGTAAATAAAGCGTCAATTGCTTTGTTGAACGTTAGTCAGTGAATTTAGTGTGGAGTAGTGTAATATAACGTTATTCACAAAATAATAAAGGTACAATTGGTTGCCAAATTCAGTCATCGCCTCCTCATCTGCAATTGGCCCCCAGTCTGTACAGGGCGGGACTTAATCGTGAAGGGCTGGAGGTATATCCAATTGAAATGTAGAACCAGGAACGTCCTCCGTCGATGGCCAATGGAAGCTCGCCGTGTTTGGGCATGGGCTCGGTTTTATGCCTGCATTAATACCCAAACGGCCCTTTTCCCCCATCGCCTTACAACAAGGGTAGGGGGTGTGCATAGGCAGCAATTAACCTAAGCTTAAAACTTTCTTTAGTGAAAGTTCATACTTACACTTTTTTGTGTTGTAAAATTATTTTCACTCGCTTATTTTAAGCTTGTGGAGGATTTTTTTTCCTTCCCTAATTTTTCATTATATTAAAGGCAACGTAACTTCATCCAAGGTAAGTTAACCAATCTTCCTTATATATCATGATAACTGAGCATATGTCAAACGTAAAGTAAGATTGAGGATTCATAATCTTATGACACGTCGTTATGTGGCTGTCTGTAGCTGAAAAGACTAAAACATTGGAAACTGATGTTAGCGTTAGCGGTTGTAGCATTAGCTAACGGTTGACGTTACGTCGTTAACGTTATATTAGTTTGTCATTTGCCCTTTCACCTTCACAAAGCAGCGTTAAATTGATTAAATGCCCGCAGTGCTGTGTATTATACTTTTAGCCACAGTTTTACGGTTTAAACTGCGTCATCTTACTTGGATTTGTTATTGTCATCAGGCTCTGTTAGCCTTCCATTGGTGTGTATGGCAAGGACATGTCCCGACATGATGCAGGTCCTGCCCAACCACTCATGGCCTTTGACATAAAGCCTATTCGTGTACCCAAATGATCAAACATGTTCCTAGAACATTGTGACTCTTATATTTTTAAGATACTTGCATTAGCCTTTTGGGATTTTTTTTTATTTAATCTTTTAAATACTCTTACAAATTGTGAGAAACTTTGTTTGACATGTAAGTTACAGCCACCCCTTGCCTAGTCCAGTTCAATGACAGCTGTTGGGGGGAAGGCTTGTTACTGGATAACTTATACATATGTTAAGACTCCAATGTCTCAGTTAACGCTACTCCTGAGCAATGCATATACCTAATGCACATTTTTTCTTATTAATAAACTACATTAATTTTACTGTGCTGAACTGTGTTTAACCATTATTGCAGTACAGCTGTTCTAGTTATATATATTCTTTCCTCCATTTCGGATATGTTATAAATTACCATTAATCCAATTGGATAGTTGACATTTTGTGTAGAAGAATTTATTGATACCATAAAAGGCTAGATATTGTCTTGGTTATCTTTAATATTGTCTTTTTCTGGTATTAGTTGACAGATGCAAATGTGTAACTTATTTGAATGTTATAGCAGAGTGAAACAGTTCATGTCTACTTACTTGGCCATAGTATCCACATTATAATTTTTTTCCCTGTGACAACAACGGCAGGCACAATGTCTTCAACATCCATGGACATGCGTATTAGACACACTTACAGCTTTATAGATATGGACTAGTAGATGATTATTACAATTTCAGCTCTAATATAAGTAGATGTAGCTGTTTGGTTTCAATATTTCAATAGTTATACACACAATCTTAACACATTATCAGGACTGAAAATTGGAGTCAAAAATATTGTGTTTCAGTAAGATTTAGTTAGTATTAATCAGCTCCATTTCCCTGTATGCACAGATGATCGACACAGTGAAAGGACCTGGAGCACAGCCCTTTGCGGTTAAGCTGAAGTCCCTCACGGATCTGGAGGGCCGATACCAACCAAAGCTGAGCGGCTTGCGGCTCATCGAGAGCTCCCAGGACAATGGCCTCAGGATGACCACCAGACTGAGGGAGCTGGAAGTGAAGGACCTGCTCTCTCTGACCAGGTTCTTTGGTTTCAGCTCAGAGACCTTCTCACTGGCCATCAGCTTGTTGGATCGATTCCTCTCTGTAATGAAGGTTTGTAAATACATTAATGCCTGAAAAGTAGCCATCTAGTAATAATAATAATAAAGGTTGTTTTATATTTAAATTCCTTTCCCTGTCCTCCACAGATTCAACCAAAGCACCTGTCCTGCGTGGGCCTGTGCTGCTTCTACATTGCTGTGAAGTCCGCAGAAGAGGAGAAGAACGTGCCTCTAGCCAATGAACTGATCCGCATCAGTCAGAATCGCTTTACAGTGTCTGACATGATGAGGATGGAGAAGATCATCATGGAGAAGCTCTACTGGAAGGTGAAGGCCCCCACAGCCCTCCGCTTTCTCCGCCTCTTTCACAGCCACATCCAGGAGCAGCTCGACGCTGAGAGGTAAGGACAGACGGTCACATTAACCTGCAGGGCTGAACTATGACTCAACAAGATTATATTTACTCTACTAAAATCTGTCTTCTCATATTTGGCTTTAAAGAGAATACTAGCCAAAATGTTTAAAGCAAACGGGCACAGTCCCACGTGAAATCATTTAGAGTTTTGGACATATTAGAGATGTGTTGGAAAACAAACAAGAAAATCTGTTTAAAAACTGAAATTATATTGTTGTACTTAAGTTAATATATATAAATCTATTTTGTTGTAATTTTATCACATAATTTACTTGTGCAGATTGATGTCTAATCACATTGTATACTGTGTATATAAGTTGCAATCTTGACACTAAAAGTATTTTATTTTCACAGCAAGAAGATACTGAGCCTTGAGAGACTGGAGGCTCAGCTGAAAGCCTGTCACTGCTCATTTGTCTTCTCCAAAATAAAGGTAGGCCAAAATAACCGCTCAGCCAACATTTTAAAGGGTGGCCTATTTCAAGTTGGAATTATATTGTATTAGTTTATTTCATAACGTCAAAGTGACATCCAGCAGTTCAACTTTGTTAACCATTTAATATAAAATCAGAACATTGTTTTTAGTGGTAGTCCAGGTATAAAGTAGACCATCAGTGATGCAGTTTTCTTAGACAAACATATTTACTGTGTTTGGTATTTTGTGATTAAGAATCCATACTCTGTCTCTGCAGCCATCTCTGCTCGCCATGGCTCTCCTGTGTTATGAGGCCCAGGAGGAACACGACCCTGAGTACGTTGACAAAATAACTGAATCCCTGAAAAGTTTGCAGCAGCAGCTGAACGTAAGTAGCAACTGTTACAACCTTAAATGTCTTCTGCAATTAACAACTCGACAATAAATACTTTTTGCTTTTTAGTTTTGCTATAGCTTTGTTTGGTTAGAGCCCAAAGGATTTGTGGAAATAGGTTACCATTACTATGGAAGAGAAACTCTGCTGCACAATTAACAATTTTTTTTTTTTTCTGCCCGTTCCATCTTTTGTTCAGATCAGAGACGGGGACTTGGTTTGTGTGCGGGAGTTGGTTGGAAAATGCCTGGCTGAATATGCCACCACCAGGTGCTCCAGGCCTAACGGCCAGAGGCTTCGCTGGACTATTTCGGGAAGAACTGCACGTCAGCTGAAGCCCAGCTACTACAAGATCACTCATCTTCCCACCATACCCGAGTCAGCTTGTTAAACCTTAGGGTACGAACGGATGACCTTACATGCAGTGGAAAATTACAACTGTCCCCAAATTATCTTTATCCTCAAATCGGATTTAACTTTTGGGTAACGTTCTTGCAGTATGGTCACCCACGCACATCCACAATTATTTTCCTTACAGATCTCCATCGTTGATGATGGATTTCTTTATGGAAAAGCTAAAAATGTAACGGTTTTCCTCAACTTTGTTTGCCATCTTACATTGAACAAGCGTACTGTCTTTTATCTGCCCCAATGACGAGGAGTAATGCTTCGTCAGAAAGGTTCTGCCATCCTGCTAAGTTTTACTTTCCTGGTTGAGTAGCTTGCACAAGTGTACAGTATGTTCTTGTTAAAATCCGTACCAGGTTGTTTGGTATTTCCTGGAACGGGTTGCTGGTTTTAAGCTCATAAGTATAGAACCACCTAGGTCCTCAGTCCACCATGTGGAAGAGGAGGGAGAAGGATTTTGTGAAGAGCAAAAATGGAACCAAGATATCGGGCCCAAAATCCTTAACTCCTACCCTAGGTTGCTAAACTGTCCTGATTGCACACTCCTACCCAAGGTGATAATTTTTTTTTGTTTTGTTTTTATTTTGATATGGCGAGGGAGCTCTGGTTTTCTCCAGTGAAGTGATGCTACTGACGATCCTGTCATGTATGGCTGACCATACTCTTTGAGCTGAAATGTCAGTGGTTACAGATGAGTTGTTTTCACCAATTCTTAATTTGTGTACACAGAGTGAAGTACCACATTAATTGATTTCAGTAGTCAATTATGCAGAGAACACACAAAAAAAAAAAAAAGGTTGCAGTGGAAATGTGAATTGGAAGTTGTATTGCATTTTCTTTGCCAGTTTCCCTGTCAAGTAGAAGTTTCTTTTAGTGACTAAATTAAAATGTGTTCTCAAATTCAAAATGGCTGATTGAATACACCATCTCGTTAACCTTAAAGTTGTTGTACCTTTCAATAAAACTATATTGAAAAGCTATTGCTTGTGCATTCTTTTTATTATTAAAAACACACCACACAGGCTTCTTACAACCAAATGGAACATTTTCCATCAACCATTGTTCTGCCTGCATGAGCCTTGCAACTGGCCAATTCAAGCCAGATTAAAGGGCTGCAGTGAAGTGTCTCTGTCGAGCAATAAAGTCTTGTAGAACGCCCAGTATTTGACTTCTGAAGGCAAATCTTGATTTGTCATCATAGGAGCTTTGATTAATCCACTGTTCATATGCATGCCATGGATGTCCTCAGTAGTGTTCATTAGGCAGAGGGGACATCTGCAGCATGTAACAGGTTTTTTGGCATCATGACATCAGTCACTTCTGTAAACTGGAAAAGTCTGGACCACCGCCAGCGAAATTCCCAGATATCTCTGCACCGCTGAAGTCAAATCCAGGATTCTAGCAAAGAGGAGTGCAATTAATTCATAAGCAGGAACCCTGTCACCACCTATCAAGGCTAGCATAAATATTCATTCATTTTACAAATCCACACTAACTTTAATTATATCTGTGATGGACCTCTGAATGGTAAAACAATTATTTCTAGTAAAGGGCTAGGGCTGAACCATTATTCTAAATTATTACCGAAATCACAATACAAACAAAGGAGGTGCAATATTTATTAAAAAGGCAAAATATGTGTTAAAATACCATTTTGAAAGTATTTTGGTGCTGCAGAGATTCCCCGGCCTACAAATCGTATTTTACAGACTTAGGAAAAAAGTATTTGTTTGGCACAGATCCTTGCAAAAAAATCACAACATATCATTTAAATATATTTTTCAATGAGAATGCAAAAAATTATCATTCCCTCCAATATCATACTTCATATCACAATTGCAATACCAGTCAAAGTAAATGCTATTAGATATTTTTCCAAATCGTTCAGCACTGAAAGGGCTGAAGACAATCTGGATCAAAATCCATTTATTAGCATTTTATTAACACACATTTGATGGCTTATTAGAAAGTGAGATATCCATGACAATTTGTAACTGGCTTACTAACATGTATAACTACAAAAGCTGATCAACAAAGCATTAGTAAATCATTTATAAACCATAAAAAAAGAAATAGAAAGCGGTATCTATTTGGCTAACAAAGTTACACTAATGTGGCCATCTGTAGACAGGTGTGTATCTGATAACTTGCAAATTGGCAACGTACACCATGACCCTTCAGGTGGCACATTAATTAAACTAACCTCCCGCTGGAACCTCTCCAGTGTGAGCTTCCTCTGCATCTGGTCCTGGACCCAGGCATTCGCACAGTACTCTCCTTCCAGCAGGGAGGCCCAGCAGTTCCCTGCCTCTCTGTTAGTCTTCATCAGAATGATCCGGATGAGACACTTGTCCTCTAAGCAGAAAAAGGAGGTAAAAGTGAGATAAGAATGGATTTTTTACATTACAGCCTAAGTTAATGAGTATGTTACTTAGAGGCATGCAACCTACCTAGTGTCCATGTGGCCTCGTCAGACATGGTCGTGTCAAACAACTTTCCCTGACAGGATGTAAAAAGAAAAAGGGATTGTGAGGTCAAAAGTGGAAATTACATTCACTCAAGTACTGTACAATTTTTCAGTAATTGTAATTTCAAATACTACTTTTTACTACACAACATTTTGATCACTTTGGTTAGTAGTTACGTTGCAGATTCAGAGTAATAATGCAAAATATATTTGTATTATTATGTTTTTCTATTGGTTTGGATTTTTTAAAAAGACAGTTGATCACCAGGGTGAAATTCACAAGCTGCCCAGCAGTATGTAAACTACACTGAACAAAAATATAAATGCAACACAAAAGGATTGTTTCTCTCAATTTTGGTCACACATTTGATAGAAATTTGTCTTAGTGAGCATTTCTCCTTTTCCCCCCCAAGATAATCCATCCACCTGGCACATGAGGCATATTAAGATGCTGATTAAACAGTACGATTATTACACAGGCGGGCCTCGGGCTGGTCACAATAACAAGCCACTCTAAAATGTGCAATTCATAACTTTATTTGACCAATTTTAGAGATCTCAGAAACTGAAAACGCGCACAAAATCGATTCTGAAAATACAAAGAGAATCGACTTATTGGAGCCCTCATTTCTTCTTCTTCTCTCTCTTGGTTAAAATGATGTTGCTTGGGAGTTTACCTTGAACATTTCCTCCCCTTTGACATGCAGCTCGATGTCTCTGGAACCCAGGTGACACTTGACCTCTTTACCAGACGTCCCATGAGGCACATTGACTTCGATGAAAACCTCCTCCATGGTCTGGTACCAGGAGCCCCAGGGAGTCTTGCAGGGGACAACACCGCTCCTCTCCTCGAAGTGCACCGACATGCTGCGGCTTCACCCCGGCTGACAGGTCGACTAACGTCCGCTAACTAACTTACACGGTAGTTATGCTAATAGTTTGCTACGCAGTTATTCTTCACCACTATTTGCTTTACGACTGCTTTCCAGGACTGTTATACACACTTGAAGTTGAATTAGTTTCTGTTGTTGGTTGTTATGTTGTCTGTCGCCATGTTGTTTACCCCTCACGCTCTCGAAACTTCTTCTTCTTCTCTCAGTATGAACTTCAGTTCCGGTTGTGAACAACAGTGTAGCGCCACCTGCTGTCGGATAAAAATAATCACAGCAACAACAAAACTATTCTTAAAAGTTACATGTCGGCGCTTTATTGTTGGTAATGTACTCGAAATTGATGAGTTTTATTCATTGATAGGTTTTTTGTTTTGTTTGAATTATTTTACCTTTGCTTTAAAAGGAAACCCATAGAACTCACTGTTTGTCTAAAAATGGACTAGGTTTACTAATCTGTTAATTAGATTACTGTTCTTGATTTAGTGGCTCCAGTGTCCTTATGTATGCCTACCAGTCACTTTAACAACACCAGTAAGGACTCATGCTGTTTTTTTTTTACTGCCTTCACATGCCATTTTATTAATTATGAGTTGCTCCGAAATTTGACTGCAAATTTGGTATTAAATGCTGCCCAGGATGGCCGTCCTGACATTAACTTTAGTTACTTTTATCTGCTTGATAAGGTAAGTCTTCCCTCACTGCTTGATAATGGATCAGAGTACAATGAGCCTGCGAGTTTAATCTTTTTTTGGTCCCTCTGCAGTTTTGGTACTGTACATGGAAAGGAGAAGGTATTCTCTGACAACATCACTCTCATTTTGGATCGACTTTTGGATGGTTATGACAACAGACTGCGACCTGGATCTGGAGGTAATTGAGACTTTGAATCCTTGTTTCTACAGACTTGTGAAGTAAATTGTTTTAGACTATTTTTGCACATCTTGTATCATTGTGTGCATTGTACAGTTGTTAATTACTGCTGCAGGTGGTGTTACGGAGGTGAAAACAGACATCTTTGTCACCAGCTTTGGACCGGTTTCAGATGTTGAGATGGTAAGATACTGTGAGGAAGCACCAACTCCCTCACTTATTATTTGCTAAGCCTTTTTGTTAAGAAAGGTAGACAGTTTTTCACACATTTTTCTTTATTTAATTTAAGGCTTAAAAAAAAAAAAAAAAAAAAAGACGGCAAATAAGCATACTTTGCATTTGAATTAAGTTTATTTCTTAAAAATATATTAAACAGACATGCTGTCATAAAAGCCATAAGTTTGAGTCATTTGTGGAAGACATCTTGTGCAGGTGCTTAAAGAGGGTGCCTGCCTTAACTGGAGTCCTACATGTGGTGTATGAGTAGGCGGGTTCTCAGGTCTGATTGGATGAATGATGTGTGATGTAATGGCAGATAATTAAGATAAATACTGAATGATGTACAAATCATTTGTTTATTTTGAAGGTAAAGTGTTTACGTTAACGTATTAAAGAATGAATTGTGGTCTTTTTGGTATAATTAAATAAATAAAAAACAATATATATTTGTTGTTAACCTAGTCGACGCTCCATTCTAGAGGACTGACCTGATTGGCCAGTTTCACCTGGGAAGGCGGGCTCTTATGCTGTATATGTGACTGGAATGAGAGCGTGGTGGTTTTTAAAAGAGCAGCACCAGTACTGTTGTGAGCAGTCTAAAGATTATTTTGATTCATGTTTTTTTTGAAGGCTGAAAATAAAACTCTGCCTATATTATATCACGTTTCACCATGCTACCCTGCACTTCACCTTATGACAGATACTACTGCTGGGAAGAGATGTATATGTGCTGACTGTGGGAGATAACAGCGCTCCAGTGACCACTGAATTCCTGCCTTATGGGCAATCTGCCATGAGACCATCTAATGAGCTTTAATCTGTTTGACCAGCCCTATAACTCCATTATTGATGGCCTCTAAATCAATATGACAACATGTCAGACAGAGGGAATGGCTGAATGGATTGATTAATGATTATCTGGGATGAGTGGCATCCATCATTCCCTCGTCATCTCTCCACACCTTCCACTGCAAGTTGGCTCTCCATTATTATGCCTACTGATGAATATTAATATATGAAATATTTAAGTTTAAAGCGAGGATTTGGGGTAGAATGGTTTGTCTTACATCCACTAACGTGTTATGTTCATGCATCAGGACTACACCATGGACATGTTCTTCCGTCAGATGTGGGTTGATGAGCGGCTAAAATTTGAGGGTCCCACGGAAATCCTGAGGCTGAACAATCGCATGGTGGACAAGATCTGGACGCCAGACACTTTTTTCCGAAACTCCAAGAAGGCTATTTCTCATAACACGACCACACCTAACAAACTCTTCCGCATCATGCAAAATGGGACTGTCCTCTACACCATGAGGTCATCTGACATTTACACTTAATACTTATTGTTTTTGTTGATGATATCGTTTGTGGACATGAGATTTATAGATGACTTGTGTCTGCGGTCTCTTGCTGTTAGACTGACAATCGCTGCAGAGTGTCCAATGAGTCTGATGGACTTCCCCATGGACGGCCATGCATGTCCGCTCAGGTTTGGAAGCTGTAAGTATCAAGCTGCAACGATAAGTCGTTCAACAGAAAGAGAATCGCCAACTATTAAATATTAATTGCTAAGCAGTGTTTAATCGTTTAAGTTATTTTTGTTTTCAGCTTCTCAAATATGGAGATATCCAGCTTTTCTGTGTTTTATATCATATTAAACTGAATATCTTTGGGTTTTGGGCTGACAAAACTCTTTTTTTCACTATTTTCTGACAGTTTAAAGACCAAATGATTAATGTAGAAAGTAATCGGCAGATTAATCAACAATGAAAATAATAATTGTTAGATGCAACCATATGTAAGTTTAACAGATGTGTTCATAAACAGAAGGAACAATAATGTTGAGATGTATTTAATCTTTTAAAAACATTTTTTCCGATTGCCTTTGTTTTTCTAGATGCCTACACAAGCACTGAAATCCTTTTCACTTGGAGGAAAGGACCAGTAGCATCTGTTGATTGTCCCGCGGAGTCCATGAGTCTTCTGCAGTATGACCTGGTGGGGCAGACTTTGTCTAGTGAGATATTCACAGCAAACACAGGTAACGCTCACTGTCTGCTATCACATTGCTCTTGCAGGTGTAACTGCACTTAGAAGTTTAATTTAATAATTTAAAAAAGATTCTCACGAGATGATGAATCTGAGAGTAGAAAGAGGTCAGATGAGTTTCTTTAAACTCTGCATGAGTGTCCATTACTCCCCAACAGTAGAGCAGATATAAAAGCAAAGACTTCCTTGAGCAGCCATCTAGTGTAAGATGCTTAAGTGGTCAGGCCTAATGCCCACGGTGTGCCTTAAAAAAGAACTATGGGGTTTAAAGCCCAGTGAATGCACTGACAGAGAGGAGGAAGGATGGAGTTGTGTGTGTGCGTGTGTGTGTGCGCGTGCATGCACGTTTTCTCTTCTCACCAGAAGAAGAAGTGCTCCCCTGCTGTGAAACCAGCAGATTCCTGGAATAGAGAGGAAAAGGATAAGGCAGGCTCCAAAACGTAGAAACGTTACCCATTAAGAAAACAGAGAGAGAGGGAACCTCTGTATGTGTGCATGATGCAGCGTGTTTTTGGTCTGTGAATGTCAGCATGCATGTGTTTAGACAGAGCAGGGCAGTGTGTTACACATAGTGACACTGCATGCTCTCCTCCTGCCCCCCTCCTCACTCACTCCTTCCTCTTGACTTTATCCCATTTCCAAATGTCTGCTGTGCTCCCTCCTCCTTCCCTCCTCCTTTTTTTTTCTTCCTCTCTTCCTTCCTTGTTTCTCTCACATGCAGCTACAGTTAGCGGGCTATTCCAGTCCTGACAGCAGCCAATATATATCTATATGTTTCTCTCAGCAGCTATTCTGTTTCAAGGGCAGGCAAGGGCAAACGTTCTGTGCTGCTACCCTGCTCAGTCCCTCGGGGTTGCTCTCTTCACACGTGCTGTTTATCTTGCAGGTCACTACTCTGTGCAGGTGGTCCATTTCTTCCTCCAGAGGAAGCTGGGCTACTACCTCATACAGACATACATCCCTCTTATAATGGTCGTTGTGCTGTCACAAGTCTCTTTTTGGATCAACAAGGAGTCTGTTCCTGCGCGCACAGTTGCCGGTACACCTCTCTTCCCACCAATTATTAATGTCTACTAATCATGTTTGATATTGTCATACTTCTCCTCTATGTGTGTTTCATAAATGCTTGTCTTCCTCCAGGTATCACCACAGTGCTGACAATGACCACCTTGAGCATCAGCGCCCGCCAGTCGCTTCCCAAAGTAGCCTATGCCACCGCCATGGATTGGTTCATAGCTGTGTGTTTCGCCTTTGTGGCGTCGGCTCTCATCGAGTTTGCAGCAGTAAACTACTTGGCCACGCTCCAGGCCAACCGTCTGAAGAAGCGGAAAGCTAAACAAGACAAGCTTGAGGTGTTGGCCACCGGCAGCGAAGAAGACAACTCACTTTCGGTGAGAAGCTGACTTTATGTCCCTGTCATCAATAAAACATGGTGATCGATGCTTGAGAACAACAAATGTCCCACAACCTCTCTGTGCCAATTTCTAATCAATGTTCTTAGAACCAGAATAGCAAATAAAATAGTTTTATTGGTTTATTGGTAAGTTTGCACATACAAAATTATTTATTTTTCTTTCAATTCATAATATATTACTCATACAACAATGTAAAAAAGAATACTGGTACATTAAGATTTTAAATCCCCTGAAAACATGGTTTTAAATCTTTAGGGTGTTTCTATTAAATATGTGTAACTAAATAAGCAGCAATTAGAGCGAAAGATTGTATTTCAACAGTCAAAATCACAGCAAATGTCCTTAATTGGACTGTGTGTGTGTCGTTTGATCACATGTGACTGACCTTGCTGGCAACATAACAAAGAAACTGTCATAACATTTAGATTCAAATGCAGAAAAACTCTGATTGTAGCGCGGAAATATGTGATGTCATGTTTTCCTAACAGAGCCCCGCACACTTCAAACCATTAAGAATAGCACAAACCAAAAAATACAAAAATCTCTCATGTAAAATTACCACAATGGTTGTTACTTATGCAGAATATTTTAATAATTTAGGACACCATCAATCACTCATAGTAAGACACTGATCAGGAAAAAGGTGTTCAGGGCCATTAAGATAAAGAATATAACAAATCGCCCTATTTTTTTAGGTAAGATCGGGATATTTAAGTAAAACAAAGATATAAAAACACAAAATACTGAATATATTTGAAAGTTTAAATAAATAGTTTTGGAGCAATGTCTATACGGTAAAAAGGAAAATACCACCGACCAGCATCCGGATATCTTACCTGAACTCAGCTTCGCTAGCCGTCTTCTGTTTTCAGTCTTTATGCTAAGCTAAGCTAACATGCTGCTGGCTCGAGCAACATTTAACGTACTGACAGGAGAGAGGTATCAAGCTTATCGTTTATTGTTAAGCAAGAAAGCGAATAAGTGTATTTTCCAAAATTCTAAATTCTTTCTCTTATCTCTTCATTGTACACGTTTTTCAATTAGAACCTAATTGTTTGCATTGATAGGAAGTTCGAAAAGAAACATTGATTCAGGTGGGTTTGTGGTTAAAAACGGGTCAATATACATCTTTACATCCATATCTTCTACCATAAGAAATGATTATAGGAAAGCAGGTTTTGTTCCTGATGTGAAAGAAAGCTGCTCCGCCACATCAGTTTATGCTATCACTTGAAGACGGGCTGTGATTCATATCACGTGGCTTCTCAAATGCATTTACATAGCTAATAATGGTGAGTGGAGGTACAGAGTCTCCTCGCTGTTGCAGAGAGCTTGATGCAGCAATGTTGATAATGAACAGGAAGCCAGCAGCTCCAGACTCAGATGTGGAGAAAAAGAAATAATGCCACAGATAGGAGGTCTTTTTCTATGCATTTCCAAGTAGTCGCCCTGCCTCTGCCATTCTCCTCATTCAGGGCACACCACGCATTAAATAGTAATATGTGCTGTTGTAGTGCTCTCATCTCTAGCTATATGCTTTATGCTAATACAGTAAGCCACCACAGCGTCCTCCTGGGATCTGTCTCACGTGTAGGGCTCATGGTTAGATGCTTTAAAAATAGCCTCAGTGTGAGAACAGAGAATAACTCCAGCACTCCTCCCTGCATAATCTCCTAACCATCCTATGGGCATCCAGCTAACTACCTGCTGCGTTCTATAGGGATGTTGGCATACCATTGAGAGAAAGCTCCTGTGGGAACCAACATGACTTCCAGCCTTATATACATGACTCCAGCATGTTAAAATCACCGCGTTCTTCACGGCTAGAAATTCACAGTTTGAAATTTTTTTTTTTTTTAAAACCCTTTTGCTCTCACTGAGCAGAAAACCCACAAAAACCCACACTTACATCTCATCTCTTCCTGCTTTTCCTTCAAATCACCCCCAACCCCCTCCTGACAGTCTGACAACCCTCAGGAAGGCCTGAAGAGGAGAAACCACTCAGTGTGTCGCAGTGAGCCAGGAGATGCTCCGCCGGTGCCGATTTTCCTCCAGCAGGGCTCAGCTTTTCCTCCAATCCCGCAGCTGGCCGGCACAAGCCCCATCGACAAGTACTCCCGCATCCTCTTCCCCCTGGCCTTCGGCCTCTTCAACCTCGTCTACTGGTACATCTACCTGGCCAAGGACACCATGGAGAGGGCCAGGTACGCTCATCACATTCAATTATCTTGGTTCATTTACATCTGTCTTGGCACTGCTAAAAGGGTCTGATGATGTTCTATATTTTCTTCTCATCAACAAATTCAAATCCTACAATGACTTGATTGCACTAACACGTTTTATCTGTGGAGTCGATCACACATACCGTACTATTAATCAACACCTGAAAATATAGTCCCCAACAAACGCACAATTTACTCCTGTTAGAGTAACGTGCCATGCTGTCATCCACTTTATCCTTTAGCTGTTCTTCCTCTGTAGGTAATGGAGGTTACAGTTTTGACTTGTGACCCACTAACACGAAGCAATATCTACCTGAAACCTCATAAAACAGGTTTAATGTGCTAACTACTTATCAAAGTATGACAGCGTATTAAGGCTATTGTAGGAATAAAAATTTAAAAAAAATATGGAGAGGGGCAATATTCAGAGAAAGAAACTCAGAATGTCCAAGATTATAGTTATACATTTAAGGGGGAAAAAAACCCTCAGATATTCTCTTATGTTAAAGTACAAAGTCATTCATTTGCAAGAAAAAGAATGTGGAATTTTCTGGGATTAAATTCACAAAACCCCAAATACTTCCGTGAGCAGCCTTCTCATGTAAGATGCTGAAGTGGTCATCATTGGGAACCACTGACATGAACATGCATCATAATGTTTTTACCCATGATTACAACTAAAGGTAATGCCATGTGATACCTTTTGAGTCTTGCGTGACAAAGTCAAGAAAGCATTTCATGCAAAATAGTTAAAAAAAAAAACAATAATCTATATATACTGTATATAAATATCTGAGACATACTTGGAGGGTATCCAGCATTCTTGTACAAATGAGGTAAAAAGGAAAAAAAAACCTCAGACAATGGACGAAGGATATTTATGCATACTTACTTTGTATCTCAAAGAGCTACAACCCTGTCTCACTCTGCTCTAATTATGATAGCTTCAGTGGAACAATAACTACCCACAGTTTTTGTCAAAGACTTTTATCTAGGCAGTAAAGACATCAATAATTTCTAATGCTGAAACAGCCCCGGGAGTTGTAGAGGGGGGGAAAAAAGAGGGGAATGATGTTAGGTGGCGTTGTTGCTGCATCGACGCCAGCACTGAGGCTTTTATCATCATAGATTTACAATACAAAAAGGGCTGGGCGCTCAGTTAATTTGAGAAGAAAAATATGCATCAAGCTACCTCCTCTTTTATATAAGGTTTACCTGAGGGCTGGCAAAAACCCCAGCCGTTTTAATGACAACACTGTTTGTCCATGGGGAGCAGGTCTCACAGGCGACAGAAACCAGAGCTTACTTTGTACATTAAGTACAGGAAAAAGCGACTATTCACTTTCCCGCTTATAAGTGAGCCACTTATAGAACACAAAGCTCCATGTCCAAGAAAGAAAGAGAGATACAGTGCAAAAGACAAAGAGAGAGGGAGAGAGAGAGAGATGTGTTATGCAACACTGGGGAGTGCAAATCTGCTCATCATGCTTCTCATGTTCCTGTCAGAGAATTTTTATGGTTGTTTTGTTTATAACGTTCTGCAGGATAATGAGAGAGACAAGATGGAGAGCATGAGAACAGCTGCATCACATCTATTCCCTTTACATATTTTCCCCACGTCCCTTGCTCGGTACTTTTGAAGAAGGCACTGAGAGGACAGGGAGCACAGTAACAGTTTGGGCTGTGCAGTGCACTGCAGACGGAGAGTCTCTGAATGTGGGATGAGAAAGCTTTCTATATGCCCCTCTCACATTTTGTGCTCTGCTGTATTATGGTCTTGCAGGGACGCAGATCTTGAAAACTAAGAGGACCAGGAAAAGGGCATGTGCACCCGGAGAGACCTTCAGCATCCAGCCAGCCTCACCTCACCCTCCTCTGTCTCTCTGTGTGAACAAGCTCTCAGCAGTCACTCTGCTCTCATCTGACAGAGGAAATGAATCAGAAACTCATTTATTCTCCTGCCGCACATCTATTCATTTCACAGGCTGTGACCACTGCCCACTTGTGTTCTGATCAGTAGCTGAAGAGCTGCCCTTCACGGGCCTCAATCACTTTAAACCCCGCCACACGTACACACAACAACTTGTCGGTCCCCCGGATCGAGACAGACGGCACACACGTACAGCACGCATGACACTCAGACACGCACACAGACCAAGAAACACATCAAAAAGAAGTGCATGATATAATCTATGATGGCTGTAACTGGTGGTGATGCAACAGTGAACCAATGCTTTCAGAAGCCTGCCCTCTACAGAAGCACAGCTCCCACTACAACAAGATCAAAGGCAATTTAGAGGAGGCTCGCATCCCTCCCCGCGGCTTTAAAAATGTACTCAAACCTGAGAAAATGAATTGTGGGATTGTGTTTTCCATCCCACCTTTCTGCTCTGGCGCTCTGGTGCTCCCTCTTCATTTTCAGATCTGCTGCAGGTCCTCTGAAAACATCGCAGGGAAGAGTAGGATATAATACCCATGGGTGTTGATGACATTAATTTTCTATTTTTGTACAGACCCGGCATGATTGTTGGGCAAAGATGTTTGCATATCTAGTGTCTACCTGCAATTGGTGGATTGTTATTCTCTTTTTAGCCTCTAAGCATGTCCAGTAACATAAAAGCTGAAGGAATAAACTTGATCTTAAGTTGACATTTTGACCACTTTAACCCTTCAATGCATCATATTGTTTGACCTTGTCAGGATTTAAACTCATCTGCCATGTAATAAACATGAGAATAAAACAAGCCTGAAATTAACTCCGCTGTTGTTCATTTCACTCCTGGCACAAATGTTCGCTTCTTCATTACGCACAACCACTTGTCCCTTTAATATTTTTCTCTGCAATGGAAACTGCTCATCCACCATCATCAGTCTCCACTCTTTGATCTTGGGCTGGCTGCACGCATGCGCCTCTCATTGGCTCCTCTGCACTGTCTGGAGTAAGTTGGATGTGCGCTCTCCTCACTCGCATCCCGAAACCGCCTCAAAAACTGTTGCGATGGGGAGGATCAGGAAAAACCACTTTGGGATTTTGACTTTTTCTTTACTAGTGACTTTCGTCTGGGCTCAAAGGTAATCTCGTTTCCTATTTTTTCAATCCTCTGTCTTGCATGTCATGTAGCCTCTGTTAAAGCGTGCCTGGCGTGTGATATTAATAAGCTTGTTTTGCATTACACCACCTTTTTCTCCCACAGCGCCAAGGATCTCAAAGATCCGAGCAATATGCCTCTGGTAAAAGAAACAGTGGACAGACTGATGAAAGGATACGACATTCGGTTGAGGCCAGATTTCGGAGGTAACGAGCAAAATTGAAAACGGAATGTCATGTTTTCACGCCCTCCTGACGTGCAATACATGTTTAATGAATCGCAAAATCTGCTTTAATTTACGTAATCATCCCTTCATGGCCAGATAGGCCTTTCCAATTAGGCTATGAGAAATGATGTGCATATTTCATTTGATGGCTGAGATAAGACAGTCTTTTTTTTTTTGAACGTGATTGATCCTGCTCATCAATGTTTGATAATCCCACTAAAAATATTACATTTAACCGCATTTCACCTGCGTGTTAAACATGAGGGTTTTTTCGCTCAGGCTGATGATGCACACGTCTCCTGTAGGTGGAGGGGAGCATAGAGGAACCTGAGCCAGCGTCACGAATTTGTTAAATTTACATGATGAGAGAATTATTCATTTATCTTGTATTAATGCCTTATTTTCCTTCACAGGTGCGCCGGTCGCCGTGGGGATGAATATAGACATAGCCAGCATAGACATGGTCTCTGAAGTCAATATGGTAGGTGCATCTTCATGATTATTACCCCGCTTAATGTTGCCAATTGTGCCTGGCACGGCTGGAATACCCCTTAAGTGGGCTGCTTATCACGGGTCAGTGTGTGTGATTGTGAAGCCGGGATAATGTGAGGCAGGCTGAGGCAGCTTGTGAATACATTTTTTTTCCTCGGGTACAAAAAAAATTGTGAAGGCTTCCGCTCCTAAACACATCATCGCCATCCTCCTCTCTCAGTCTCCGCATTCGCAGCTCTGGTGTGTTGCTGCATTTGAATTCAAAACACACACTCACTGGCGCACTCGGACGCACAGCCCCGGCTGCGCGCGCGGAGAGCTGCATGTATGCATGTATGTGTGTGTGTGTGTGTGTGTGTATGTGCTCCTGACTGCTTCACGTTGTCAAGCCTCGGTGGTGTAATTTTGTTGACACGCTCCCCCCCCCCTCCCCTCTCCTCTTTCCTCTCCATGCAGTTACCTACAAAATGAATAAAAACACCATTTTCTTCTCCAAACTGGCATCATTTGGTGTTTTTTAGGGCTTTTAATTCGGGCGACCAATCACATCATCACCATCTACGTAAATGATCTTCCCCCTTACTTGTCAGATGACGTAAGCAATTTGTTAATAATAAATGTCTGGTAACACAGCATTGCAACCAAAAAAGAAAAGGGCTTGAGCTGTGGTGCACAAAGATGAACGTTGTGTGCGACAGGGGGAAAAGTTCAGCAGCCCATGCAAGAGCACCACCTATTGATCCGTGTGACAGACCGACAGACAGACCGCAGCCCACAGGAAACTGAAGGCAATGTTAACTACTTCAGTGTAGCCCTGCTGCATTAAATATACTTCATTTCTAGTGTAGAATAACTGGTTTCGCTCATGGGATTTTTGATGCATTGAGAAAAATATTAAGGGCAGTCTTTGCAGAGAATTCAGAGTGTGAGAAAAGATCATTTACAAAGCAGCCTCTCCATGGAGCAACATAATAGAGATGTTATATAAGAGCATGAAAAACAAGTTTGCCAGTAGGAGTGGAAGGAGATGTGTTTTCTATTATTAATTAAGTCATTTTTAAAGTTTGATTTGGCAGCCTGTCCCAATGTGTGTGGTCATTTTGAACTGCACTGAATGAGTTTTTGAGCAGAACATACAGCAGCGTGTGTGAATTTGGATGAGAGAAAGCTCTGAATATGGTCAGAGCTTTTCCTTTGATGGAAATGATTTATTTTGGTGGAGGATGCAACCAGAACGGAAGTGCCTTGGGGGTCCGGGGAGATTTGAAATAGAAACCCCTCACTCGCTTTGGCCTCTCTCTTTCTCCCTCTCCCTCCTCCATCCTCCGCCTCCCACCACTTTGACTGGATCCCTGGCTGTGACTCTGGGCTCAGCAGCCATGTAATCCACCTCTGCCTTGCTCCAAAGGGTTATCTTACTTAAGAACTAGGCATCTATGCGAGCATTCATCTGGAAAAAAAAACACTGCTTCATACATCCGTGTGAGTGTGTAACAAAACACAAAACTGTGCACAAACAGTGAATGGCGGCTGACGTCATGCAACTCCCCGTGGCTATGAGAGAGCGTTCATCTCGCTCATTTCTCAGAAAAGCTCTCAGTGCCGGATCTGCACAGGCGTCCCTCTCACACGGTGGACAAATATAGATGAAAAGTTAAATTAAAAAAACATCCAAGACCTCGACAGACTTGTGTTCAACACGTTTTTGTCACCTTGTGAAGAATCCTTACATAACTGGTTGGATTCTCCTCCTCCTCCTTTCCTAATGTCCAGCTCTCTTTGGCACAATAGAGGATAACAGCAGCTGACTGGATTGATCTCAGAGAAATCAATAATATCACCGTGCGCCGTGATCACGAGGATGAGGTGGTGACCTGCGCTCGGCGCTGGGCTGCTTTGATCTTCCTCATCAGGGGCAGCCGCTTTTAAGATTAAAGTGCTGAGAGGGAAAACAACACGGAGAGGCGAGGATGAAGCCGAGGAAGGCAGTGAAGAACAGGGTGGGAGAGAGGTGAAGGTTATTATGATCAGTTTCACCATCGCCTTTAATGATATCTACATCCCGGTGGAGGCCGAGGAAAAGTTATAGCAGAGCCTGTGTTACCACAGGAGAGCTGCAGCTAGTGCTTCATTAACCCCTCAACATACACTTTCACTTTTTTCGAATTATGTAGCTTTAAGCTTGGAAAAAACATCTTATTCCACACTGTCTGCCTCTGTCACATATTGATTTTTTAACAGCTTGTTCCAGCTCCTTTATTATATAATATACAACGTTCAATCATCAAATGGATATCCTAGATATTTTGTGTATATTTTGCATAGATTTTCCTCAAATTTTAGCCTGAAATATTTGGTGTCTTCTAAAATGTTGGGATATTTATAATAATTTGCGACTAGAAAGACACTCGCACAGCGCAGACCTCCACCAAGGCCATGTCCTATCATGCAATGTTAACACAAGTGAAAAATGATTTGTGTATCCGTCCCGCAAAATGTTATGTCTTCTTCCTGCCCATGCTACACCCTTCCACCACGTTTCATAAAAATAGGGCCAGTAGTTTTTCCGTATTCCTGTTGACAAACAAACAAACCCAAATGAAAACATAACCTCCTTGGCGGAGGTAATAATCTGGGAGTTTGAGCAGTATTTGGCTGCACAGCATGTGTTTGTAATGACTGGCCAAGTGGTGCTCCAGTGTGCTATGAGGGGTTAAACACACGGCTACCATCTAAGGCTGCTTACTTGACCAATTGTTTCGTCTCACAAATGTCAGCGAAAAGTGAGAAATGTCAATTCTAAGTTTCTAGAGTCCAAAATCCTTGATTCATAAGAAAAATGCATCACACTTGAAAAGCTTTTTCTTCAAAAATGACTCTAGAATTAAAAGGAAGAATGAAGTGCTGAATCAGTTCCATATGTAGCGAAACAGGACAATTTAAACCTTTTGTGTATGATCACATCACAGCAGTTACATCTACAATATATGAACCTGAAGGAAGACGGAGTCATTTGCTGTCAGAAATAAAAGAATGTGGTCGTGTTTGAAATCAGTGTTTGTGAGCAGGCCTGCCATCATAGCGGTGAGCAGGTTTGGGTTGTAGACAGCTGCTCGCTCCTCTAATTAAAGATAAAAATGCCTCTGGTGGAGAATGAACTCTGCATTTTAGTTGGGGCTGATTGAAGCCATTGTGGCATCCTCTGTGCCGACATGAAGGGCAGGATGCTTGTCGAGGTGGTGTTTGAGTGTGTGATGGGATTTGTAGTTTTGTTGCTACTCTGTGCACATGTAAGAGGTTGGTTCACATGTGTACGTGCCATAGTGGAGTCACTTTGTTGGTGCGTTCTCTTGTGATCCACAACGATGGCCCGTCGAGGCTCAAAGGTCAGCCGTGTTGTCGGGCAATAAAAATGTGCAGGTCAGTCAGCGCCGTGGTAGCAGCCTCGCCTGCATGACATTACAAATGTGCTATTTTGAGAGGGAAGTGTCCTCCGAGTCCGAGGTGTGACCACACATCCTTGCTGGGTGGGCTGTGCTGACTCACTGGGGTTAGTGCAAAATATGGCACAGATATGATATCATGGTCGAGACCCCCCCTCACCCTCCACCCCCCTGCTTATCTCTGTCTGTCTGTCTGTTCAGCGCTGGCATCCCGCTCCATCACTCATCTCCCTCACTTAGCAGCTGAAATTGCATTTGCATAATGCTGTTTGTTTTCGCTGAAATCACAGATCCAGGATCCGAACCCTGGTTACGGTGCATTAAAAAGTGTTCTCCACACAGCCAGTGCAGCTGATTAAATACAAGTCGGGTCTGTTGTCTCAGCAATGCATCAGCGCTGCATAATAACGTCTTCAGCATGCCATCCATATGTTGAGTACAGCTATGCACTCCGAGGCTGGAATAAGGAGGGAGGTAAATGAGTATTTTCACTCCTCGTCTTTTCTTCATCCAGCTTGTTAATTACATGTAAAATACCTGAGGTTGATGGTTGTTAAGAGGCACTGCCTGTACTATAATACTGTTCTCTGAATGTTAATTAGCTGGCTGTGAATTAAAAGATTTAAACAAACCAGCTGTGGTGGCTTCTGGGATGGAGGAATTAGTGGGGCGTGCGCGTTCCCTTTATTACGATCATTATCCTGACAAGCGCCGGTTTCTTTACATGAGTAAGGGGATCTGGCCGTCAGATAAGAGGCGAGCCGATGACCAGAGGGAACGCGACGCAGGCCTCGGCGTTACACTACATCCGTGTGAAGGATGCAGCTTCTTGTGTCTGTGAATTAGCAACCATTTTGATCTTGTTTGTCCAAACTGATCCTGTTCCATTTTATTTTCAGCTTGTGGAAAATAAGCTTGTGTTATTTTTACTCAGTGTTGCCATGACAACGCAGCCTCTTTCTTTTTCTTTTTTTGGTGGATCTAGGGAAGTCAAGGAAAAGCAAATAAAGCCTCTTTTTTTCTTGGGACTTTATCAAGGTTTTTAATATTTATAATCCAGGTGAAGGTTGTTCGGTTTTTGAAGACGCTGGGAATTTTGTTGTTTTTACAATTTGCCTTTTTAATAAACGCTGATGATACGGGAAATTTCCCAGTATAAATAGTTATAGTATAGGGCTGCAAACAATGATTATTAACATTTTTGAATTGCTTATTATTTTTTTAATTAATCAATTCTTCTTTTACTCCATAAAACTGTCTGAAAGTTGTGTAAATTGCTCATTACAGTTCACCAGAGCCACATTCACATTGATGTTTTGTTCAACCAATCGTCTGAAACCCAAAAGTATTCAGATTACACCTATAAAATGGAAGATTCTTACATTTGAGAAGCTGGCGCCAGCAAATCGTTGACAGTTTTTCATGATTGATGACTTAAACAGTTACTTGATTATCAGAATTGCAACTGTAATCTGAAATATTATAGAATAGTAATCTGTTTTCTGTCGCTTTTCTGAGGTTGCTGCTATCAAAACTGTGACCCCTGCACATTTTTATACAGATATATTCAAATTTTTGAAACATTTAAATACAGAAGACAGATTTTGTCTCTTTGTTCGTCTCGTGCAGCTTTGATTCTGCCTGCTCTGTTTGCTCTGCTGAGCTTTCCAAAAGGCTTAAGACAAGAATGCAAGTTGTCCAGAACAATGTCATTAGTTATGCTGAGTGGACACAGAGTAACAGATTAATATGGTCAGCAGCATAATTACAGCACAAGAACAACACTTAATCCTGCAGCTGTTTTACGTGCACGCTGGGTTCTCTCTTTAATGTTTAGTCCACGGAGACTG
Organism: Bovichtus variegatus; assembly: GCA_943593645.1. Lineage (NCBI taxonomy): Eukaryota > Metazoa > Chordata > Actinopteri > Perciformes > Bovichtidae > Bovichtus > Bovichtus variegatus. The sequence goes on along the minus strand of CALSCE010009297.1, from coordinate 8,684,096 downwards.
CGAGGTCAGAAGAGACCGTGAATTTTAAGAAAAAAACATAGTTACAGTTTGTCTGAAAGTAAAACCCGCTGAAGAAACACATAAATACATATATTTATCAAGGATCATAGTAAAAGGTGCCAAAAATATGTATATATAAAAAAATGTGTTAAATCATCATTTATTTGCTTTATACGTTTGTAAATCTAATGGTTGCTCTCCAAAATGCATCTTTTTCCAATGCATGTTATTAAAATTACTTAATCCGATTTAAAATAATGAAAGAGTATTCCTATTTTTATGTGGTTGATTTGTCATTTGCTTTTATTATCAAAACTTACCCTTGCAGAGTCCGCTGCAAGACTGAAGTTACGCCAAGTTTAAATTGGTCGTAATATTCTTTGATAATGGCCGGTACAGGGAACAAAAATGCTGCGTGTCTTAAAACAGGGAGTTAGTTAGCCAGCTCCATTAAAAGCCTTTAATGTGCTGATGACTCCCTTAATGATTCTGTCAGGCACTTTCTCCACTGAAGCTAAGTAGCTGAAAAATGACCCATTGGAAAGAGAGTCATAAAGGCGTCCATGTTGTCACTTCCCTCAGGATGTGTATGGCCCGCAACTCATTCAGAATACTCCCTCCTTGACCCCTAATATTTAATTTGAAGCCCGTACTTAACCGGACACAGAGAGCACAACAAATGAATAAACTCAGCTTGACCAGTTGATGTGCTGTGGCGTCTCCTCCAGCATGTAGATGGGAAGCAAACAGACAAGAGGCTAAGATGTCTGCAGACGAGCTTGTTATTGCCCAAACGTCGAGTTGTCGAGTCGTAGCTGTGCACAGTGGACGTTGTTATTATCAGCGGACACTTCTCTGCTTCTGCTGGAGGAAAGTGTGAAGCAATATGGTGGACGTCTGTCTGTCAGAGGAGAGATGGAGACACATACACAACTGTCACACTAGCAGTTCATGGTATGTTCTTTAACCCCTGTGTTTTTATCAACTTTTACTTTTCACCACATACCAAAATCTTGTATGTGTAAAAAAATCAGCAGAATCAACCATTTTCATGTTTTTATTTTATTTTGACCTTATTAAAACACAATATGAAGAACAGTAATGGTATGGTAATGACCATAAAGTATTGTTCTCACCAAATAATTATATATATATATATATACACTTGTATATGTATATATACAGTATATACTGTATATACGCACATATATATATATATATATATATATATACACATGTATATATATATATATATATATACTGTATACATTTGAATATATTTAGATTTTTAATAAGGTCATATGAATTATTATTAGAGCAGATACAGACACGACCAAACACTTCTAGTAGGTCATAAATGATGATTACGAGATTATTTTTGTATGAGTCCAAACGTTGTTGTTTTTTTCCTTTTTAAATGATAAAAAATGTCATATTGTATCAAGCTGATGAAAAGATATTGGGTAGGTTTATGAGCTGTTAAAGAGGGTAGGGGAATACAAAGCGTGCACATCCTGCTTCTTTTAAATCAGGTACAAAGAACAGATGTACTCCAAAAGAAAATGAGAATAACTGTATTGGTGGACTTATCTTTTCATAACAACAACAAACAGAAGGGACTGCTACACATGAATCGAACTGGCAAGATGTTTTCATTATAGAGAGAAAGTGAGCACATTAACGTCAGCTGTTTCTTCAAATCTAAATCTACAAACAGTATGTATTGTGTAAGCTCGTCTATTGGCAGCTCCCTCCCATGTCGGCTGTGACAGCTGATGTAGTTGTAATGGAGGTCTTGTAACAACTGCAGCCTGTCAGATTTCTCAGGGAAACACAAATGTACTCCTTGTCACTCTGTCAGATTCTTAATGGGGGTTTGTTAGCCCAGAAACATATCTGAAGTGAGACTCTGTCGCTGTGCAACCAGCCTTGATGTTTTTTAAGTTAGCCGAGCCTTGTTTGTATCTTCATCTTCTTTATATATTCACTGCTGTCAGTGCTTTTTTAAAAAAAAATGTTTTATTTTTTATAATGTTAGTGCTGTCCACAAGATGTCTCCCTCACTGATGCTCACTGGGCCGCCTGTGTGATGTTAATGGAGTTACTGAGGAGTGCTTGTGACAAGGAGAGTGAAGGTCGCTTTGGAGACCGACAATCCAGCGTGGGATGGTCTGTCTCTCACTTCTCTCAAGGTTTTTTTTTGGACGCTGCATGCTGATAAAACCTCCTCACCTGCCTCTCGATCTCATGTGTGCAGTGAAGAGGCTCTTAACACATAACATATTGAATGTCTTGTTTATTACTCAGAAATTATTTTTTTGTCCAGGAGACAAAATGCTAAATGAAGGAACACTCCTCAACTGACAGGTTTTTTTGTTGCCTTAAAACATGCTTTGATTGGTTGTTTTCACTCTGATGCTTAGTATGAGGGCTTCTGTCAATTGACGGAAAAGTAATTACAGCCTCTAAAATATAGAGATTTCTTTGTTTTCTCTGTTATGTATGTAATATCATATTAAACTGAATATCTTTGGGTTTCAAGACACTTAAAGAAGTCGCCTTGGACTGCCAGATTAATCGAAAAATAATCGTTAGTTGCAGCCCTATTGTTGCAGTTGAAAAAAAAGGCAAAGGAAAACATGTGCAACCCTTTAGCTCTTCACATAACAAAATGCACTGAGAGAGAGAGAGAGAGAGAGAGAGAGAGAGAGAGAGAGAGAGAGAGAGAGAGACAGAGAGAGAGAGAGAGGGATTTGTGTCCCTCTGAGCTCATGGGATGTCCGAAGCAAAGGTAAAAAGCACCATCTGTGAGGTCGTAATTACGCTGCCATTTTACAGCACAGCCAGGAGGCAGCGTGCAGGCCCAGGTGTTCTCTGTGCATCTCTATACTCTTAACCCCCCCAAACATAAACAACGGGACACTGCATCCACACACACACACATACAAAACAAATGAGAGCATGCACCATGACTCCAAGCTTAGTTAACTGAACAAGGGACACATTTTGAAAGGTTTTCGATCCAATAGGCTTTTTTCACAGCAGACATTTTGACATGTCACAGCAGGAAAAGCACAGGAATAAAGACTAAAATGAATGATGGCTGAATTCCATTTCGATGCTTCAGTTCAGGATCCTGGTTTTGTGCATGCTGGCTCACTGTCACACTGCCATGGCTTCCTGGGAGTCCTGAACACAACGGAGCCATCGTTAACGTTACGAGTAACACCTGTGCTTTTCTTACTACGACAAGTCAAACATGTCTGCTGTGAAAAAGGCCGCAGGCTGTGTCCAAAATCCCTCATGATTTACTATATAGTGCACTATACTCTCTTCTTTGAGTGTCTGAATTTAAATAAGGTTTATTTCGATTTTTACATTCTGAGAAATAGGTACAAATTTACGGGTGACGTCTCCTAAACCTAAACCCCCCTGTGTGCAAAATGTGTGCATATAGACTGAGTCAGACTATGAAAGTTCTCTTCTTTAGTGTCTTTTTGGTAGAAAAAAGGCACCGGGTTTATTTGCTTTTGCAAAAAAAAGGCTTAATTCAAGCTATTGACAAAGTGCAAATGCAATAGCGTTTTCCTGACGAGCAGATAAATTCTCCTCTGACTTTGCGACACCAAAAATGTCAGTATTATGGTTGGGGTCAAGCGCTCTACCACACACATAATCCAGCAATGATTCAATGCCTGACACGCCCAAAACATATGGCCCAAAGTGAGGAAAATAGTGTCTGCTAATAATCCCACAATGCAATGCTTCACATTTTTAAAGGTGCAAAAGTTACCAGACAAACGCAATGACGCGAAAGTGTCCAAAATCTAATTTTACCGCCCACTATTAGTGTAAAAATATTGAGCGTCTATTATACTGGGAGTAGTGAGTGATTTTCCATGCTGTAATTTTGCTATTTTGGTCCATTCAGAACACATGACATCTATTGTGCGTCCGTCCTGGGAGAGGGATCCCTCCTCTGTTGCTTTTCCTGAGCTTTGCTTATTTTTTCCTCATCCGACTGGAGGGTGTTGTATGCTGTTCAGATTGTAAAGCCCCTTGAGGCAAATTTGTTATTTGTGATATTATTTCTATATATTGATTTGACTATTGAGTGAATGAACGAGGAAAATATTTTAGACACAACCAATTACTAGAAATCTTTCTGTGTGCTGAAATCATTAGTCAATTAATCCATTTGTCGATCAAAAGATGATTAACATCTTACTATTTTGACATTTAATCATTCGTAGAAGTAATTTATCAAGCAGAAACATTTTCTGGTTTCATTTTCTCAAATGTCAGGATATGCTTCTTTTCTCTGTTGTATATCTTTGTGATTGGATTATATTTTTGGGTTTTGAATTGCTGTTTGTACAAAACAATTGTGTCAAACCTGGGACTCTTTGTAATTATGACTGGGGAAAAAAAAAAAGAATATATATTTTGAATAATGATAATGATTTAAGGGTTGATTAGCCCTTAAATTCTACCCTGTTAATATAATATATAAATTAAGAGCTCTGAATGCATCAGACACACTCACGCGGCCTTGTTACCATGTCAACCAAAATGTCAAATTACGTTTTACACCCGGTTATATCACAAAACAGTGCGGAGCAAAAAAAAATACAGGAAGAGTGTTGCTAAAAGTCTGTTACAGCACACTGATGAATGATTTCTGCTTCATGTTGCTCAGATTGTTACCACAGGGCTCCCTTTAATAATATTAGCTTCAGTTTTTAATTCAGTCGGAGAGGTTTAGCCTCTGCTAGCAACTTCTTCCTCTCAGAGGATTCTCGCTGCTGGTGTTTCTGTGCTCCTTCATCAATATGGCGAGGATGGTAGTCAAGACGGGCCATATAGCCGGAGATACCGAGTCTGCAGGCAGTAACTAACGATCCCAAAGGTGATAGAGATATCCGATCGACAGGCTGATAATGAGACAGAGAGGGAGCGAGTGTGAGAGGAGGGTTCAGTGGGAACTCTTGTAAAACAGGATAAGGATGCGGCCGTCCTCGCTTGACTTTTCACTTCTGAAAAAATCAACATGGCAGCAGCTCATGTATTTTTAGATGCCCTTTTTACGCAGTGCTTTGGTCGCGCACACTGCATGCAATGAATGATAAGAGTTTAAGAGTGAAAAGTGGCAATTGCTTCGCAGTGTCACACCAATGTGTGATGATAGAGAAAAAAGAAAGGCTTGGAAACATAGAAGCACGGCGATAAGTAATGATGATGGCCGTTAGGAGTAAATGTCTCGTTTCACGGACCGTATTTTTTAATTTGTTTTCCTACTCATCGATTGCACTGCAATACACTGCAACAGAGCAGATCCAACTGCAGTGCTGTGTTTTACTGGCTGTGTGGGTGTAAGTCTTTTTTTAAAAGTGAGAAGCAGAGAAAAGAGAGAAAGAGAGAGAGGAGGAGGAGGAGGAGGAGGAGGAGATACAGTTTACTGCTACATCTTTGAGCATGTGTAAAAACAAACTGTACAGTATAAATGAAGCTTTTTTATCTGGAAAACTCTCCCATAAATCTCAGTTAGCGGTGTCGCAATATAGCGGTTTTGATGTTAACTGTGATATTTAAAAAAGTGAATGAAATATTTCTTTCATGTTAATAATACACATATAATCAAATTGTGTCAGCAGATGTTAGTCCTTGTGGGTTTTTGTTTATCAGTTCATCAGGTTGCTTTTTTTCACTATCCCTTAGTGTAATTGCTCTTTTTGTACACTTTTGTACAGTTATGGTAACAGACTCTCTCTCCACCTCCCTACACTCGTATTTTAAATGCAATTTATTTGCCAAACTAGAGACAAAACGCACAAAAACAAAGTTAGAGATGAGTATCATTGATAGCATTATTATTATCATTTTTATTTCAAAATAATATAATATATGTATATTTTTGCCCTAATCTCAGTAGTTTTATTTCGTTTATTTTGCAGAATTCTAAGCAAAACGACAGAGGCAGACAGGGATGAAGCCCCTTCTTAAGAAATATACTCGCCATTTGTCTCTATAAAGCAGAAAGTGGTGTCATTCGTTTCGAGTGGAAGCAGATATATTTTTTGGGTGAGAAAATAGTCAGCCAGCTGAGGAAGTTCCCCTCTGGTTATGATTTAAAATTAACTGAGGATAGTTGAATATTGACCCCCCGACCCCAACCACCATGGCCCCTAGTACAGGCCGTGGCCTTTCAGAGCACCAACAACCTTTTGGCTGACCTTCTCACTATGCACAGTCCATACAACGTGACACATCTATGGAGTCATGTTCAGATGAGGGCCGACATGCGGTTGGAGCTTGACATATTTCCCAGTTGAGTAAAAGTAGAAACACAAATGGTCTAGAAATACTCTGTTACAAGTAAAAGTCCTGAAATCAAAGTGTAACTTAAGTGAAAGTTCAAAAGTATTATCAGCAAAATGTACTTTAAGTATTAAAAGTAAAAGTACATCAATATGCAGAATGGCTCCTTTCGCTGTGTTATATTGTTATAGAATATTATTCTTTTTTAATATTGGCTAATACATGTAAGACCATTTTAATATTGTGTTTCGTCAATGTGGAGTCAATTTTAGATACTTAGTATACTACTGGGTAGATTGGTAGTATAGGCTCAATGTTCAAGGTTCATTTATTGTCATTGTGTTGTGCAACAAAATGCAGTTGTAGTCCCTTTATGCTACAAAAGAAAAACAAAAAAGCAAACATTGTTTTACATTTTTTATAGTACTGCAAGTAAAGTGCAAGTAGTGTAGATAAAACATATTCCTGTCGTTAGGGTCCCACCTGAAAGACTGTCAGTACAGTGTTTTTTTTGGCTCCATAGTGGAATTAATGTCAGCATTATTGATTCTCACGAGTTTGTCTTTGAAGTGCTGCACTGGCTTCATTAAATGGACTCCCCTCTCTGTCCCGCAGGACTACACTTTGACGATGTACTTCCAGCAAGCGTGGCGGGACAAGCGCCTGTCCTACTCTGAGATCGCCTACAACCTGACTCTGGATAACCGAGTGGCGGATCAGCTGTGGGTCCCCGACACCTACTTCCTCAATGACAAGAAGTCCTTCGTTCACGGCGTCACCGTCAAGAACAGGATGATCCGTCTCCACCCTGATGGCACGGTGCTTTATGGACTCAGGTAAGCCTTTTACAACTGCCCTTCATATCGTGTCATGACTATTAGTGGATGGATCACGATGCTTGATAAAGTAATGTGATTGTATCAGATGCATTGTGTCTGACTGAGCCTTTTTAATGAACTCAAACTTTGAATTTAAACTATTGTGATTAAATTTCCTGCTGAGCATGACACAACATACAGTTAAAGGATCTTTTTTTTTTTTTTACAACTTCAGTCTTTTTTGGGGGGTTTTGCCTTCATTCATAGCGGTAAGAATAGATGGGACGAAAAACACAAGCAGTCAAATGAAGTAAAACAATTCTCCAGGTGAGCTAAGCGGCTAAATATTACCCAAGCTGTATGTTGTAAACATCCATCACAGTTAAGTGACGATATCATAGTTGTGAGGGCACACAGTTTTCCCGCGCAATGAGGGACAATTAGACTTTTTTGGTTTGCTCAACTCAAAAACAAAAGTGGTTTAAGATATGGGGGTTGGGACCGCCCGGGGGGATACAAGCCAATTCTGACATGATTCTGACAAGATAAAAACAAGTTAAAATGGATTTAACAGGAGGATAAAATAACTACCCTTTTCTAATGTTATCAGGCCATTAAATGGCTGTTAACAGTTGTTTTCACCAGCACTCTAATGCATCAGAAGGGGCACACTGCACCCACCAGTAGGCAAGAAGGTCCATATACAATGTTATGAAAGGGTCGCAATTTCGTTAGGTTTCACTCTCAGTCACGTTCGGTTGAGGTGCGAAAACTACGTGGTTAGATTTAGGGAAAACATCGTGGGTTGGTTTAAAAAAGCTACGGATACATTTGTAATGAAACGTAACGTAACGTAACGTAACATAGCGTAATGCATGTTACGTCACTTTGCTTACGTACGTTAGATAAAATAACTCAACGTTGACTTTTTGTTTCACACGGGACACAAGCTCCGGCCTCCTGGGGGAGAGTCCTGTGTTGGTTTGACCCATCCATGTCACCGGTCTTCCTCCTTTGCTCCCGTCATAATTACTATGGCCGCAGTCACCGTGTGAATAGATGATAACGTTGTTCTGAAACTCCTCGTTGACCCCTTCCAACCCATATCTAGGACTCTGACAATCACTGATGACGGCCATTTAAACTTACAGTGCAGTTACTGTCCCATCTTGGCCCATAGTGGCAAACAGAAAAGTTTGAAACATCTATTTAAAATAACGGATTATTATAGACAGACTAAAATTAAAACGATGTAAATATTTTCAGACATTTTATTACATTTTGGTTGTTTTCCTCTGAAATACTGGATCATTTTACCTCTTTGGAACATCTAACAAAATGATTGAAATGTGAAGAGACCATCACGCTTCAGTTACAGCTCAAAGACAAAGTGGTGGTTTAGATAATCTGATTAAACTGTCTGATCATCATTTCTTGTTGGATTGTTCCCATGTTTTTACATCTCAGCACTTACTTTGGTGAATACAATGTTTCCATATCTGACATGGCCCCAACTATGAAGATAAGAGCTAAGTTATAATAAGGCGTAATCATCCTTAAACAGCGGTGTATAGGAGGAAGTATATGCCTTCATGTTTTAGCCTTTTACATCCCCTGATAATCATCAATATCAATAATTGATTGTTTGTGATCAATAATAAAGCAGGGTGGTGCAAACAGCCGAACCGAGTCTGATTGTGCGGGAGGTTTCAACCCGTCTACAAGACGTTTCTTTGTGGTGTTGGACTGTGATGCCTCTGAGGAGACTGCCATCCATAATTGATGACTCATAATCAAAAATGTAGCAGTTCAATACAAACACTGGATCTGTATTTGTACTGATGCTGCTATTTGACTTCACAGGCTAGCACAGCCCGTCCATCACTGTGCTGCTGCCTCCTCTGATCTGTCGCCTCCTCTTCGTATATATGTGTGTGTGTGTGTGTGTGTGTTCGTGTGTGTGCGCGTGTGTGCGCGCGCCAAATGATCTCAGATTAGTGTCCGTGTTTAAAAGATGAGATTATTGTTGCTAATTCAAGATCTTGCAGCATTCAGTCATTCTCTCTCTAGACTGAAATGCCCTTCTTGCGCAAAGACTGCTTAAAAAATTTAAGTATCTGCACTGCACCAGATTATTCATCGCTACATTTTGTTTCAACAGTCGAGAAATGTAATTTATAGCGCTCAGACTCAATTATGTAAGGCCAAACACATATTTTTGCATAACAGTCAACAATGGAGGCCAGGAGAGGGTTGTTGTGAATTTGAGGGCGTGCGTGCAGCAGAGAGATGTTGGTTGTTACCTCAGATACGTTGTCCTTGTCAGTGCCGGTGCCTCCCGGCTCCTCCATTATTTGGTTCGTGGGTTTGGTCCAGGTTTTATTTGATGCTAGCAAGTCCAGACACAAGCTTCTGTCAGAGTCAGCCCGGCCAGATGCCTGTGCGCTGTGAGCACGCTGACACATACCTGTAGAGACGGGCCGGCTGGTTGCAACAGCAGGGCTTTAGTGGATGTGCAGGGGATGGCTAACAGAGGAGGTTCAGAGTCCTCGACGGGAAAACACGTCCTGCCACGTGCGTGACTGTGTTAATATCTGTTTGGCTATTAATTCATTATAGTCCTTATCATCCGTGTAAAGGTCAACAGTGGTGGAAGAAGTATTAAGAACCTTTAGTTAAGTAAACATAGCAATACCACAATGTAAAAATACGACTAGAAGTCCTACATAATCAATATTCTCAAAAAGTACCCATCATGCTTCAGAAAGACCTTTTGTGAGAGTCATATTATTATATATTTCAATTGTTATTACTGATGCTTAAACATGTAAGCAACCTTTTATTGATGTGTTTGTTTAATGTGATGCTAAATTGATCAACTCTACAGACTATATTCATAATACTTCCCATTTAATTGATCATGCGTTTTGTTTATGACGATAGTAAATACAGCTGTCAAATAGATTTAGTGTTATATAGTAGGTTAAATATTATTATTTAAAGTACAATATTTCCCTCTGAAATGTAGTGGAGTGTAAAGTAGCACATAATAGAAATTGTAAAAAATGACAGTACTTGTGTAAATGTTACTTTCCGCCATCACTGGTCAGTTTACGCTACACTTCTATTTCAAGCATTAAAATATCTCAGTTTTAAAGATTCACTTTTGCAGTTTTTTATCTCATTAAATGTATTTATCAACCTTGATGGTGTCATAGTGATGTTATCAGGGTAAATTTGGTCTTGTAACCAAATCCATTTAGCTTGAAAACGAGGAGTTATTTTATCCAGTACGGAGGGTCTAAGGAAAAAATGGTATCCAGTTGCATCATGGGAAATGTAGGAGCCAGTGTTTTTGGAGCTTGACCCATACTAGAGACTAAAAGTCAGGATACGCGACCTCCGCTGCTTTGATTACGATTCTTCTTCTTTAAATTAGTCTCTTTTCAGTAGCCTTATCTTTAAGGGAGTGCAATATTTAATCACTGGTGTGTACCTTTAATCTCAAACAAAGAGTAAAGATGCTCTGTAGCACATTTAGCCATGACTTTCATACCTGCTGAAAAATACAATAAATACTTAATAATGACTCCTATATTTCTGTCCAACTCTTCACAATGTCTGTGTTCAACGTGTCTATTAAGAATGTGCGAACAGTTGGTATTATATTTTTGAAATTACGCATGAACACAAGTTCAATTCTAAGGCATCATTTCATTGCTCGTTTGCTTTCTTTTAAACCTCAAACACTATTAAATATGTCACGCTATAAGATGCGATGTTGTCTCGCCAAATCCTTGCATAATAAGCGGTAAAAGTAAACATATTATTGGCCTCAAAGGTGAACATGGATTTGTGCTAAACTAACTGAAATTAGCTAATACCGCACCTGGGGAACACCAATAGATTAGAGTGTTGTTTAGTTTTCAGGAGGCATTAGATGTTTGTGTGTGTGTGTGTGTGTGTGTAGGATCTGTGTCTATGGGTGGGTGTGTGCGAGTGGGCGAGTGTTATTTTTGGGGTGCATGCGGAGGAGGAAGGGTGAGGGTGTTGTTCACTTCTTATTCCCTGGATATATAGTGCATCCCAATCCTGCCAAATCCTGGTGTTCAATTACCAGGAGGAGCAGAAAATTACAACAGTGCTCCCAACTGTCACTTTAGAGCTCGGTTTGACTCTCGGGGAGAGGCAGTCTGATCTAATTACCCAGCCCCTGAAAAGGCTCAGCCAATAACACAGATACCGCCCAGGCTGCGAGCAAAGAAACACACACACACACACACACACACACACACACACACACACACACACACTGACACTCAGCAGTAAAAAACCCACATCTCCCCCACTTAGCCTTTCATTTTATGCAGGAAAGGAGGAAAGACCATTCGGTGCATGACTCCTGATGCATGTCGCTCAAAATTCACAGAGCGGGATTGAGAGAAAGAGGGAGAGACGGAAAGAAAGAAAGAGACATGAAGGTCAGACTTCATTCAAAATGGAGAAATTATTAGGATTCTCCCTCCTCCCTCCCACCCCGCTCTCCTTCTCTCTGTGAATATTGTAACTCCTTTTGTGAGAGGACATATCCTTGTGCTATGGAGACTGACGTCCTCTTTTGTCTGGGAGAGGAGTGTTCCACTCTACAGCTCAATAGATGACATCGCATGGCCAGGAGGAGAAAGCTGCTGAGTGGTGGAAGAGAGGGATTTAAATAAGCCTTTTTTTTCTATCAATGTTATCAATACAGGCTTAGCATCGCCTTCAAAGTTATCCATCTCTCTCTCAAACTATTGATCAGGCTGGAGGATTTGTATGTTGTATGTGTTGGGATGTGCCTTTGCTTTGAAATCAAGAAACCTCTCCTTTGATTTGGCGTGCTTTGGCACACGCTGGGCTCTTTTTGTTGCCACTGCAGACATTTTATTTTCAAATTTGGCAACAGTGCTCGAGCAGGGAGAGACAATCCTGCATGCCATGTTTCCTCAGCTCAACACAGGCTCTCTATCCAAAATGGAGGAAGCTTCTCCATCTTAATTTAACTTGTAACTCCATTACAATGTCCATGTAATAATATGTCAGTTTAATTAAAGGCATGCAGGTTTGTAACCTGCTTGTAGAAATCTCTCTCTGCATTCGGCCTCTGCTGTGACGCTCCCTCGAAATGAGATTCTGTCTGGGAATTCGTGGTGGTTGTGTTATGTCCGTAAACAAGGTCATTTGGAATAAAGGTGCACAGGCTGCCTTAGGGGGGCATCCACACACACACACACACACACACACACGCACACGCACGTGCACGCACGCTCAGAGAGGCTGAACTGTGAGGGAACATGCACAGAAGGAAAAAAACAAAACAGCCTTTTCTTTAGAGCTCCATGTCCTATTAGCTCCGACGCAGAGCAAATGTAGCGTGTTTGAATCTGCGTGATCTGTTAGAGCGTGGCCTCTCCTCCGGCAGGTTGGGTTGAGAGAGAGGGACTGGCCCTGATGTTGATGAAGAGCAAACAAGCCTGTGCTTCATGATCACTGCTGCTGCTGCTGCTGCTGCTGCTGCAGAGGTCCACGGCAGACGCTCGCTGCAGCGGAGATGATGAGGAGGAGGAGAGGCGAAGACGGGGAGGGAATCCTGCAGAGAAATCCTCGTCCGTCTCGTCTCCTTCCTCGTTATTAGCTGTTTATTAATTGTTAGCGTACATATTTTTGGACATGCTAGCTAGGCCAGGGGATGCAGAAGCAGCTCTTGATCAGTGATGCCGAGTCTCAGACAAAAAAGCTTCAAGACTTCTGCTGATGATGTAGGTGGGCTATAAATAGGCTGTTATTTTTACCCCTGCCATTTTGGCCTCATTTCCGCTTTTCCCCTGTGCTTCCTCTGCCACCGTGATGATTGAGTGGTGTTGATGGTGTGGATGGTGAGTGATGAGTGGCTGGCTGGTGAGCACAACATCCCAGTAAGTTGTGTCCATAAAAGGGGTAAACTAGGACAGATATAAGACTCCTGTGTTAATCCCCCAGTGCACCATGGCCCTGCTAACTGGCTCTTACATAAGAGCCCAGAGAGCAAGAAAAAGGAGGCAGGGAGAGCGAGACAGAGAGCCTGAGTGTGTGAGAGAGAAACACTGTGCATCTCTACATCTCAAAAAATGAAATCCTAAACTTGCCAGGCTGGGCCCAGGGGAGCTGCAAGTCTTATGTAGACGGATTTCAAATAAACTTTTGCTCTTAATTATTAAAGACAAAGCACTCTTCAAGATAAGTTTGTAGTTATGATGAAGTTAAGAGAGGAAATATATTGTGATTTAGTTTTTACTGCTACAGTATCCCTCTGCTCCATGGCACAACTGTTTATTCTATCTTATGCTTATGCTAAGTTGGGAAGAATTTACTCTGAAATGTGTACAGATCCAAAAATGTTTCTCCTAGACTGGCTGAAAAAACTCTCCCTCTTACCGATGAGGGTTGGGAGATATTTTGATATATACTGTACCATCAGACAATATAAGTGTGTCTAGCACCCCAGATTTTGTCATAGTTTTTATATCAAGACAGCTAACCCTTATAATATCTCTGGTGTATTTGGCTATTCTGTGCAATGTTGAAAATCAATTAGCAAATGGCAATATTGCACGTTATATTGGATGTTATATATGAGTTTTGCAACAATATGATGAAGTATTTTATTTACTCGATTAAGCAAAAACAGACGCCTGCCTGGTTGTTTTATTGATACAAAGGTTATCCATTTATTTTCCACAAATTTCATTTTATCTTGAGATATATACTATATATAGAGAGAATATTTCAATATTTCATTTTAAAATGACATATACCGTGATTAAGTATTTTATCCATACCGGCTTTTTATTACCAAGTCATTTTTGTTTATTTTAACAAGTAAAAACTAACATTTGTGTGTGTGTGTGTGTGTGTGTGTGTGTGTGTGTGTGTGTGTGTGTGTGTGTGTGTGTGTGTTGTCTTACTAGTCCAGGATGCTAGACTTAGTCCCTTTAGCTAAATTGTGTCCAGTCTCCCTCAGACAGCCTCAGGGTTTGGCACGGCCGGCTGCCAGCCCGTCTCAGCTCTGGCCAACTTGTCGTGTGTGAAACAGGAAGTACGTCGCTCTCAGTGAACCTGTCGGACGTAGCTGGCTCACACTCAGCGACTCTTTATTACAGGATTGTGTGACCAGAGGTTGAACCCTGTTCTTGTTTCGTCTACTTAAAAATAAATCCAACAATTGCATACTACATACAGTACTAATTGTATATGATATGTATTTTTAATAGTATACTGCTGTTGCAAATAGTATGAAGAAATAAATGTACTTTTTGTACCATTTTGTACTAACAGGGAATGATACAATAAGTGCACTGATGGACGGCAGTACAATTTCACAATGAAGCCAAAAGCTCTGTTTAGCTACTCCATTTACTTTTTGCATCGCAGTGAAGGACAATAGTGTACATCAATGCCTTTTTTGTACACTTAATTTCATCACTTTTCCAGTGTAAACACATTGCATAATTAAAACCTGCTTCCATTTTTCACTTGTTAAATCAATTGTTACGAAAATTCATTAATTTATTCATTCAGCCTTTATTCATACAGGAATGTCCAAAGAGAGCAGTTTACTCTCTTTAGCAGTGGAAGCCTGTATACACAGGACTATTAAAGCAAAAATCCTACATTTAGACATACATTAAAAGTTACAAAATTGTTAGACAGCGCATTCTAAATACCTGTATGCATCTCTATTGGGGTTGTAACCACAGTTTTTGCCACACGGCCTCTTTCCTGTTTTTGCGGCCAGCTCTGTGCGTTGTACACAAACCAACGAGCCAACAGTTTGCAGGGCTGCGGTTGAGATGCATGTCCAAAAGAAAAGCCCGCAAAAACACAGTTCTGCAAAACTTGCAGAAGGATGACAACGAGGGTACACCACGAGCAACACGAGTGCAGAGTTGGACATTTAAGTTATTTAAAGGGTGCAGCCATAGGACATACATCATATGTACAACAGAATATTTTGTGCATGTAAAAATAGTCATTGTGAATTAGTTGCAGGGATCAGCAGGATGTTTCTTTAAAGATAGTCAAAACCGGAAATACATATTACAAATTCATATTAGAAGAAGCAAAGCTACTGGCCAAGAAAGATTGTGGAAATGATTTGGGCTCATCTCTGGTGAGCAAAAGTAGTAATTTTTCAAAAAACTACTAGCGTAACTTTCTCATATTTGGCAAACAGCTTTTGATTGAGAGTTAATCTTGATTCACCTATTTGATAACATTTTCCATTTGAACGTGTTGGTTTTGGAGTCATGGCTCTATATCACATGCTCCTCAGTTATGTATATGGATTTGTCATCAACCTGCTTTCATGTTTACATCGTACTCTGTGTTGAAGGTCAAATCCTATATTTTTCCATCCCACTCTGTGTGTAGGATCACCACCACTGCAGCCTGCATGATGGACCTGCGCCGCTACCCTCTAGATGAGCAGAACTGCACCCTGGAGATTGAAAGCTGTAAGTACCGTTGTCCCTGACAACCAGCTCTCACGCCCACACATAGACGTAGAATTAAACAGATCCCACGTACACATGCAGCTCTGAAATCTGGTCCGGGCCTGGTGGCGGCAAGGTAGAAGGAAGGTTGATAAGACTGCATGTAAAGTGCTGAGAAAGGCTGATGAGATATCAAGCGATACGCATCGAGAAGAGGAACATCACTAATGGCTCACTGACTGATAACATCCAGCCTAATTAATTCAACTCCAACTGCAGTGGCTTCCCAAGGCGTGGAGGAGCCTGATTAGGTCCAGTGTTTCAGGGGTGTGCTGATAGTGGATGTTATGTGTAGCTTCTTCCCGAAACTGCCTCCATGTTTGTTCAGTGCAAAGAGCTCATTTCACATGGAGCTTGTAATTGTACGTGATCCGGCGTTCTCGAGTCGAGGGAGGGAGGGAGTGTGGAGGAACATGAGAGGAAAGACGAGGTCCTCTGCGTGTTTTATCTGGGTCCCCGGAGAAAAGGATTATGGGGCTGGAATGTGGTGTAGGGCTCAGTCTTTCCGGGTTTGATCACGCTATTGCCAGCAGCGTTAAGCAGCACAAAAACAGCGCGGGTCAGAACCGCCTCTCGCTGCTCCTCTCCCATTATGCTCGCCATCTCTCTCCTCATCACTCTCCCTTTCCGTTTCTCATCTCCTTTCTTTGCACAGTCTCATCCTCGTCTTTTTTTTCTCCTAGCCTTTTTATCTCTCTCTCCATCACTCATGCTCTCTTTTTTTCTCCTCCTCCTCCTCCTCCTCCTCCTCCTCCTCCTCCTCTCTCAGGCAGCCCAACACAAAATGCACACACACACACTTCCTCCCTCACACACACAGCTCCAGTTTTGATCACCAGGCAGTATCTGCTCTCGTATGGATTAACTGGCAATGGTTTTAACGTTGGAATCGCTTCATGCCAGAGCATGCTATTTTATTCAGACTAATGAGCCCAGAGAACTCTCACTTCCCTTGATAAACTTGATGCATTTTTAACAGACACAAGTCTTAAAACCCCAGATCCCCCCGATACATTAGCAGCTCACTGCTGTGGCTCAGACCACTGGTCTCACATGCCGGACTGAGCCATAACTGATTTCTACCTGTCCAACACTTAGGATCTATTGTAGTGCATACATACACATACAAATACACACCCACATGTGTATGCACATCTTAGAGCTCATACTGCATACAGCCCAGGATGAATACATTGACATCTTTCTGAACAGACTAATGGAGCTACAAACTGACCAGTTATGTACACGCCATAAAATGCTCCCTTATTACGTTCTTTGTGCTAATACCTTTCACAAACTCCTCGACACCCTCCTGATCGCAGCCTGTCATGGCTTATCAGAACTGAACTGAGCTGCACATCAAAACAGCAGCATGGTGGACTCGGCCCTAATTGGGGTGATGCAGAGTTGCACAAGTCTGGGATAATGACAATGCAGGCGTGGAGGGAGAGCTTACTGTATCTGCCGGAGTACAATTTCAGCATCAACCACATTATGCTCCACAGCTGCAGCAGGATGTATTCAGTGTATTCAGTGTTTTATTTCACCCTGGCAACAATTAAACAATGAGGTTGGTGAACATCTATACTTGTTTTATTTTCAACAAATCCCGTGAAAAAAACAAAACCAACAATTAATTGATAAAATATTAAAAAGCCTTTATTGTAGTGGCTAAATCATTTTTTGATCTACGGTAGAGTAGACAAGCAAGCATCTTTTTTCCCGAAAATTGATTCTCCGAACAAGTATCGTTTGTGTAGCCAAAGTCTAGTTTGTTCGTCTGCGCCATAGACCTCCATTGTTGCCCAAAAACTGTTAAATGACATCAGTAAGACACACGAGTGCAATGGCTGACGTGTTCCTTCATTACCATGAAGACACACACTGCTGTTTATTTTTCAGTCAATCCAAAATACACCGTCCTGCTGCTCACTAGAGCACCAAATGTGGATTGATCCGCAGCTGAAAATAGTCCCCAACAAATACAGAATTTACTCCTGTTTAAGTAACATTTGCTGAAAGCTACAGTGCCCAACGGTTTTTTGACACCTGTTGTTCAAGATTTACATCTTCAGTAGGAAGCTGAGAGCCACAGACTCGCCAGAATTTGTAAAGAGACGGAATAACACATCATTTTTATGGGATTTGTTGGAAATATAGATTAACGCCAACCTTAACTTCTACACAGCAGACATTTTGAGTTGTCTCAGTAGGTGTAAATAGTAAGATTAATCATGGCTGTTCAGACTTCAGTTTCAGGGTCCCGGTGTTGAGCATGCAGGTTCATGAAGAACACAGCCATTGCTAATATTGTTAGTAACACCTGTGCTTTGCCTATGACAAGTCAAAATGTCTGCTGTGAGAAAAGCCTTCGGGTGAAGCTGCCTGTCCAACCAATAACAACCCAACACGAGCACCATGACTAACTTCACCTTGAATGTCAGCGCAGCAGCAACAAAGAATTGTGTGTTAATTTTAAAAAATCAAAGCCTTGCAGTTTAATTATTCATCACATCTGAATAGGTCACTGCCTCTATTTTGAGTGCGAGGCAGACAAAGTAGAACTCGAGCGATGTGAGGGAGAATAGAGATGGCTGCTCCCTGTTTGCCTGCGTCGCTGTTCATGTCAGAGACCAACACTGGAATCCCCCGTCTGCATCTATGTGCAACAAACACACCAAGCTCCAAACCTCCGCTGTGTTATGTAGCTAAGAAATAGCATGCGAGTTGCTACTGCAGAATGCTTTGCGCCCAACATTAGTCTTTTGTATGCATTGGAGCTTATTCTTTTTTCTCTACTATAAACACCCATAGTAGGTCCCCATATTTGAGCAGTTACATTGTAACTGTTTTACACTGTAAAGCCTCAGGGAAGTTTAGACTCACCATATAGCTCAAGTGTAAATGTTGTTTTTAGGCATCATTCTATAAAGCATACAGAAATATTTCAAGTCAATGTCCTTTGCTTCAAGCTGATGTAAGTAGGTTATGAAAATGAACCTGCTTGAGATGGTAATCCATCACAGGGAACATGTAGCCACATTTATTTGTGAATGTTACTTGTTTTTATTGGTGGTGCACTTGAGGAGGACATAGGACTTTTTTGAAAACTGTTCCTTGTTGGCGTGTTCAAGAAAGCTTCAACATACAACATTTAAGAGCTGCAGTATGTTGTCGGTGTTTTTTTTTGCTTTAAAAGATTTGCTTTTGTGGCTGACAGCCAAGCAGGTGATGTTTCTGGATCTTCCAACAAGCACCTGAACACACAACCAAGAAAGTATTTTAAACATGACATACTTGCTCCTGTGTTAACATGCATTTATAGTTTATAAATAAAGTTAGCTAATTCATGTGATGGATTACAAATCTGAAGCAGGTGTGAAGTGCACTGAAGTAAATGTAAACCAATCAATCTTAAAATGTGTGTTTGCTTTAGAACAGTGATTCCCAATACCTTTTGTCTTGTAGCTCTTTAAAGCAAAGACAACTTATGACACCTCCTTAAAATGTACATATTTCTTTTTCTGTCCTAATTTCGCAATTTTTGTTGAAAAAGCTACAAAAAACACCCCGAAAATAAGCAATTTAATATAGCTGAAATGATAAACATCTTGTGAGCCCGCAAATGTTCTTTGTGTCTCCCAGGTTGGGAACTACTGAGCTAAAACACTCAAACCGCTGAGATTACTTAACATTACCACACTACATTATTATGCATTATAGAGCATTACTGGGTGATGATAATGTTTCTCTTTGGTCTGCAGATGGCTACACCACAGATGATATTGAGTTTTATTGGCGAGGTGGAGACGGCGCTGTGTCCGGGGTCGACAGTATAGAGCTGCCACAGTTCTCTATTGTGGACTATAAACTCATCTCTAAGAATGTGGTCTTCTCTACAGGTACACAACAGTCAACTTTGTCTTTGGTCCTTTGACTCTGTAGCCGCAGGTTTTCACTTTTTTTGTTTTGCACTGGCTGCTACGTTGAGCTGAAAACAGGTTATTAAGAAAATGTACTGTAAATAAAAAACATTTCATAGTTTTATTGTTATCATTAAAATCCACATGCACGCAAAAAGGGAGATGTGGCACCTCCCTGGTGTGAAGGAAAATACAGCTTTTATTGAGCATCATTGAGGAAAATCTATTTCTATCCCTCCTTCTCTCTCCCTGTGCCTCCTTCAGGTTCCTACCCCCGCCTGTCCCTCAGCTTCAAACTGAAGAGGAACATTGGTTACTTCATCCTGCAGACATACATGCCTTCCATCCTGATTACCATCCTCTCCTGGGTCTCCTTCTGGATCAACTACGACGCCTCGGCTGCCAGAGTGGCCCTGGGTAGGATCGCCTCGCCACTGCTGAACAGTGACCCTGGGAAATAACCTAAAGCTAAATGATAACAGAGCATTAAAAGAGCCATTTAACATGTTGAGCCTTTTACATTTAGACTTGCTTTAGATCCATATTTTGTCTTCCTGATCTCTGGTTTATACTCTTTATTTTCCCAGCATTTACTTTTTTTTTCTCATTAGCTCTAAGCATGTGAGTGATAGCAGTGTGTGATAGGCTGCCTGGCTAAATGTCTGTTGTTCAGAGATGACTATATGCATGACTCATGCAGAGCGAGATGCGCTTCAGCTCGACCTTGAAGCGTGCTGTCTTTCTCTCTGCCTGTCTGTCTATCGGAGCCTCTCATTGGTCGGAGATCCCAGCTTATCAGAGCAAGATCACGGCTAAATTTCAGCCCAATGAAAGGTGGCAACATCTGCCTTAATGCACCTTACACATTTTAATGCTTTTACGTGAATGTCAAACTACCACTGATACTGAAATGAAAGCTCCCTTTAGTGTTAAACTTGGGTATGACAGGTCAGAGCAGCAGAGGAAATGGCTTTGAGCTTTATGTGTGTCGTTCTTGTCACACACCATTTGTTTTCTGGAGTGGGACACATGCGGGTTGGAGCCCCAGACAGTGCATTCAGATGGTAGCGTGATTTAAAGATCTGCCTCCACTCAGCGTCCTGAGAACATGCAGCAAGCGAGCGCAGCCAATGAGAGATGAGGCTGCATGCTACAGTGACAATGCTGGCTGCCGGGTTATTTATAATACGTGTGAATCTGACCAAATGCAGATTGTGCATGCAGATGACTAATGTATCAAACACACTGTGTGTATGTCAAAAAAACAGGTGAATTGTGCTGTGACTAATAGCAGATGTTTACACCGTGCTCTTATGTAGCCTACAGTTTGTCCTGTGTCCATTTGAATACATAATTGGATATAAACCTCTCTCACACACACACACACACACACACACACAGTTTCAGTCTCAGGAGGTTTCGAGGGATCTTTTTGTCCATATGTGTTCACATTATTTCAGGAATGTTTGCTATAAATAAATGCTATATAATTCACCGTGCACAAGCACATACTCAAATCCTTTGAAGATGATCACCTGATCTCAGTCATTTTGATTTAGGACAGATGCTCCTTGTTCCCTCATTACCTCCTTTATAATGGACACTCATGACTTTACTGAATAATGAGCAGGAAATTTAGATTTCGGACACTAACAGTTATCTCCATTTTGCGTCATCAAAAATGCTAACATCAGCATGCTAACTTGCGCGCAATGACAATGCTAACAAGCTGACTTTAGCAAGTATAATGTTTGGCATGTTATTTTGTGTGTTAGCATGCTGTACTATAGCTACAGTATAGCTGAGGCTGATAGGAATGCCAATAGTTTTGCAGGTATTTGGACAAATCAAAATGTTGGCCTAATGATGCTACAAGATAAAAAGTTAACAAATCACCCAAATGAATATGTTTAATCCTGAGGGGCACGTGACACATTTCCACTGCATGGTAAGGCACAACTCTACTCGTTCTTTTTTGTTTTTTCATTGGCATGAGTTTTCCAAGCAATCTGAGACGATACTGAAAGGTGGAGTTAAAACCCTGCAGATCACTGATTGGTCAAAGAGAATTACTATCAAAATAGTCCTCAATGTCTTATTCACTTAACCCAAATTTTAGAAAATGTCAACCTGCAAAGTACAAACGTTCTTCTGTTTGGTTGCCTGATTAAAGGATCCAACAACAGAAAACACAGTTTGTGTGTTTGTGGCAGCATCACTATGTTGATCAGCTAACAATCCCGCCTACATTGAGGGGAGACGATCTGCAGTGGAATATTAAATCTAGAAAAGTACCTGGTACCAAAAGCGGGTCCAGTCGAGTCGTATCATTCAGTGCAAATGTTTGCTAATGTTTGTACTAAATTTCATGGCCATCCAACCGACACTAGAGGAAAAATCAGGGGATCACCAAAGTCAGTAGGATTCATACTGTCGGGACCATGAATGTCTGTGCAAAACGTCATCTTAATCCATCCATCCATCCATTGCTGAGATATTCCAGTCTGGACCGACAGGTCGACATTACCTGCAGCTAGCATGGCTAACGCTAACAGAATCTTTTGGTCAAATTGACATTCTTGTTTTTTCACTGTACAGATGATGGTAAAAATGTCTTACAGCGTCTAAAGACTTCACTTTCTTTCTAAACGTGTGACCTGTGGTATCCAGGGATCACTACGGTGCTGACCATGACCACCATCAACACCCACTTGCGAGAGACGCTCCCAAAGATCCCCTACGTGAAGGCTATTGACATGTACCTGATGGGCTGCTTTGTGTTTGTCTTCCTGGCCCTGCTGGAGTACGCCTTTGTCAACTACATCTTCTTCGGCCAGGGCCCCCAACGACAGAAGAAGGCGGCTGAGAAAGCAGCCACGGCCAATAATGAGAAGCTGAGACCCGACCCCAAGGTACATGTGCAGGCCAACTTCCTCTTGAGGTATCTGTGCTGTCGGTTAATGTGTGCGTTTGTTTCTGTGGGAGCAAATGACTTTTTCTCCTCTCAAGGTCAATGTGATGCTGTGATCAATGCTTGATGTCCTTTACCAGCACTCTTTACTCCTGCTCTAGCTCTCCGTTTCTCAGTGGTTTAGCCTTGTGTATCAACTTTATTACTCAGACTAGGATCTGAAAGAGTGAATGCAGAAGCAATGATTGGCTTATACTTTATCTCCATATTTCTGTGTCTCTCAAAGGGCAAGGCGCCTTGGAAAAATCACCTTCCCTTTAAATTTCATTCAGCTGCTAAAGTTAGCAGGAACAACAACAACATAAAAAATAAAACACCCTTTCCTTCTGAGTGTGGCAAGCTACGATTTCCCATAAGTAACAGTGCTGATTTTGTATGCTTGCAGTGGCTGGTGGGAAATGTAGTTCAGAGAGATGATGCTCTGTATGCCAGAATGAAACAGAGGGAAATTGACGCATATGACTCGATGTGGGATCCCATCTTTGTGGACGATGCCGCATTAGGACTAGGCGAGCAAAGAAATAAGGTACTGGAGGTTTTGAAAGTCAAAACTAACAATGTCATCAATCTGAATCAATCCAGATCAGAGGAAAATGCTGTAGTTTTTGTGCATTTCTTTGATTTCTATAGATTTTTAAGGCAACTTTGATCATCACTCCCACCATTGTGTTTTTTCCCTCTCTTGGTTTGCTCTTCATGCATTTTCCTGACAAACATGGCTTAGCAGTTTGATTTCTGCGGGCATTAATTTTAATCTTAACTTGGGCTGGACATCTAAATTGATGGGCAAGAGAGAAGAAAACATCAGTAGCTTCTCTTAAGATAATATCATTCAGAAACAAATACTCAATTGATAACTCTCTTAAGACTAAGTGAAAAAAAAGAAATGGATCGCCAGATTAGAGAAAGAGATCATTTGCAGTTTGATGAATAGTGCCAACTAACTGGCTTCGCTTTCAAAGTGAGTTACACAAAAACAACAAAATACAACAAGCTCCATTTACAGCGGGACAGGATTGGATTATAGGGACGTTTTTCCTCAGAAGTCAGGCTATGGATGAAGAAATGTTGATCCGAATTCACTTCCCACAACGTCTTTCCTGACCTGCCCCCCGAACCTTTTTAGCCTCTCCTCCATCTTTGCAAAGTCCTTACTATTTCTCTCAACCTTCTCCTGTCACATTTTTTTCCTTTGCTTTCTCTTTTTTTATTCAGTTTGTCTTGTGAATCGACAGAATTTTAACCACACTCTGGTTGAAATTCTGAGATGACAATGAAGATTTCTCCATGATAATTAGTTTGTGGAGTGCGTTGTGCTCTTCCAGGAATGTTATCTCATAGTCTTGTGGTCGTATTATCACTCAGATATTGATTGACAGATGATCAATGATCATTTAAAGTGCTTAAAAAAAAATCTCACTGTAAGTAACACAAGTTTTGACTCATTTGCATTACCCATTCTAGCACCTCATCAGTATTTTTTACACCGTGAATGACTTAATGATCAATGTAGCCAATAATAATTTTACTAGACTTAGTTTGAACACTTTTCGATTTTCCCTTGGCAGTAACTTCTCATGGCTCCACCTGTTTTTACACCCTCACACAGATGACTCCTGACGACAACATCCTGTTCAGCACCCTGGAGATGAAGAATGAGATGGGTGGTGGCGGGGATTTGTCCCGGGGCCTGGGAGCACCTGGTGACCCCCGCAACACCATGCTGGCCTACGATAGCTCGACGCTGCAGTACCGCAGGGCAGCCATGGCCCGCCAGAACTATGGCCATAGCGCATTGGAGCGCCACGCCCAGAAGAAGTCGCGCCTACGGAGACGGGCCTCCCAGCTCAAGGTGAATATCCCAGACCTGTCTGACGTGAACTCTATCGACAAGTGGTCCAGGATGATCTTCCCCACCGTCTTCTCCTTCTTCAACGTCGTCTACTGGCTCTACTACGTCCATTAAACCCGGCGGCATCCGGTGGCCAGCTTGCAAAGAAGGGGGGTGGGAGGGGGAGAGGGGGATATAGGGAAGATGAGAGAAAACAAGAGAGAGGTGATGTGAGAGAGAGAGAATGAAAGATAAACAGTGCACCAACTTTTTTTAGCTGGTTCATTTTAGAAAAAGTGAAGAGAATGCAAAGACTTTTGGATGGACTGCAGCAGCACCCAACACTTCAGTCAGCAGTGACTCTTTTAGGATTTGGGAAACACCTTAAAACGACTGACAAACACTCGAAAAAGAAGAGCAACTTTTAAAAAGACAGAAATGGTGCCTGTTCCAGAATTTCAATATATCACTAATATTTGTCATTCGTAGCTTACTCTCTGTGGATCAAATATTTATGCTTGTGTTTGCATATACTTTAAGGATTTGTTTTGTTTAGTATCTATTTACTTCGTAGCCGAGCTGTCTGCATCCAGGAAAGCTTTATAAATGATTTTAAAGGAGTCATCCTTGATAGTCTATTTTCCTATAATTACTGTATATCAAAAACATCCTTTAAAAGCATGCTTATGTTTGATTTCATTTGCATCTCAGTCATGATGATGAAGGAGCGCAAAGCATTTTAGTTTCACTAGTTGAGGTTAGTCTGTCAGTTACCATTTTGCAGCTTTGGCTTCGGACGGCCCGCCTGGGTGGATGTTTGAGCATCGCTGGATGACAACAGCTGGACAGCAGTGGGCGCTCTTTTCTCTGGACTTCCCTGTGGGGCTTTAATGGTGCCAATGCTGAACAGAAAAAGCTTCCTCAGTTGTTGAAGGTCTCATGTTATCCGGTGAAAGAGCGGGACTGGTGGACACTGACGCTTTTTGTTTTGCTTTTCTGTGCTGACAGAATCAAGTCCATTTCACCACGTGTTATTTTTTTAAAGAGAACATTTGACTCCTCCGTACTTTCTGCCATCGTGTGAGGAGTTTCAGAGGCGGAGAATGGCTTTAACACGACTTAAGCTGGTGTAAGAACTTTGCTGATAGGTGAGCTGAGTTTCATTGCAACCAGAGTTGCTGCATAAATATGGCAATCCACAATCATCATTATCAGTAGAATTGAATGATAGAAGTATGATGCGTTTCATTGTGATTAGGTTTCTGTTTTGAAAAACTGTAGATAAACATAAATCATGTTTAAAGAAAAAGAGATGATTCATTTTTATAAATCAATACTCACATTATTGTGTAAATATTATGGATTTATTCTATTTAAATGGGTCTCTGTTGTTGTTTTTGCAGTTGAATTACAGATCAAATGTTCCATTCAGTCAAAAAAAAAGAAAAAGAGCAATTTAACTGAGGAAAAAGAAAAACACAATTCACAACTTTGCTGACTCTGTACTTTTTGGACTTTTCTCTCTTTTCTTTCTTTTTAATGGACTCTAAAAGCATCTACTTGCTGAAACTAAAGCACTTCCAGACACCAGTGACTTTTGGGTCAATGTTTTGTTCTCCAGAAATGGCTAAACAAGGACCCCACTATCCAGGCATTGAAGTCAGGCATATTTTGTACAAAGTTTCTGTAAATTCCAATTGTAATATTTCATAATGACTGTAAATATCTTGTGTAATGATTGTCAGCAATTATGAAGATGTATCTAAATTAAATTAAAACTCAATTCAGTCTATCACTTCAATAACAGAGTACGCGGCTGGCGGTTTTGTGTGTCCTGGATGAATGTGCGGCTGTTCATGAGGAATGACTGTCGGGCTCACGGCTGATTGAGTGTCTGAATGAGTGAGTGAACAACTAAACCCGACACAGGGAGTGAGTGGGCAAGCGAGAGCAGCAAATGTAGGGGTGAATAGAGAGATGTGAGGGCTGCAGCTGGGGACTATTGGCTGCATAATGGATGGAGAGGCAGAGGAGTCGGAGCGAGAGGCCACGGTGGTGGTCTGGGCTGAGATGGGCTCGGCTGGGGTCTGAGCAGGGCCGAGCGCCAGCCCCGGCCTCAGGGGACATTAACGCAGAGAGCCATAGATATGGAGGCACTCTGTGGACTCAACTGTGGCCCGCTGGCACCAGGGGCCAGAGCGCCTGCTACAAAAAGAAAGACAGGAAGAGAAAAGAAAATAAGGGGCAAGAAAGAGAGCCATCCATCCATGCCTCGACCTCTCCATGCATCCTCCCCTCACTCAGCAAACCGACTGCACTCTGCACCGCACTTTCTTTCTGACCTGACCACTGTTACAGCTCTTAAATGGATGCTATTGAATATTTGATGCTGCAAAACACTGAATTTTTAATATTTAAAAAGGGATTTTGTTCTAGCAGGGACTAATGTGCAGCTAATTTTTCATTTTGAATTTAAAGAACCAGAAGAACACAATGAGATACCAACAGATGGAGGATGTTTTTAGTTTTTTTTTTTACTGTAACTGAGGCAATATCTGATGAACATTATGAATCAGAAATAAGGGTAAAAGCGGTAAATGAGGATTTTGAGATTGTTAAATGGTTCAGACTGACACAAAGAGAACCTTAAATATACAGCAGTGGACTTTTCTCATTTGAGCTAAGGAAAATGGAGGACAAATGAATATGTAACACAGAGAGGCTGATCGTGTTTGAAGATTTTATAGCTGGAGCATGTTTTTGAGATGAGAAGAAGACACCCAAATAGGACTGCAAGTGGCCTTTGTGTGTGTGTGTGTGTGTGTGTGTGTGTGTGTGTGTGTGTGTGTGTGTGTGTGTGTGTCTGTGTGTGTGTCTGTGTGTGTGTCTGTGTGTGTGTGTGTGTGTAAAAACTTTAAGTGCAACTTTAACTATCTAAAAAAGCAAAGTGGTGTGAAAACTAATGTAACGCGACATGTAACCTTGTTCCAGGTTCCTCCATGCATCGGTAAAAATCAGCTCTACGTTACTGTTCCCACTCACTATAACAGATGCATTATCCACTATAGTAGACAGATGGTTTGTGCTAAATTGGCCTTCTCTCTCTCTTTTCCTCTTTTCAAAAAGAGCATTTGTGTTGACATGTAAGAGAGGGGAAAAGGCAGATGCTTTATACTTTGTTGTGTTTCCATGTCACTGGAGTAATTAGGAATGCACAGACCTCTGCTCTGTGGAATTGTGTGTGTGTGTGTGTGTGTGTGTGTGTGTGTGTGTTTTGTTTCTATGAGTGTGTTGTGTTTCTTTGTGTGTGTGTGTGTGTGTGTGTGTGTGTGTAGTGTGGACTCACAGCTGCGCCACTGTGCAGTCAGCGTGCCAGCCAAGCCAAACCCAGCCAGAGCTGACTGGGACGGGTGAGAGGGTGATTCTCATCACGCCACTCCCCTGCTACGAATCGGATGGAAAAACATGCCGAGATACCCAGCAGAGATGAAACGACCTGTGTCAGCTGTTCAAGGACAAAACAGGAAATCATTTAAATTTTTTGATTGATAATAAATCACCTGCAAGGTCGAGCATGGCATCTGTTAAAAAAGACAATAAAGGTCCATTTATCTCCATTTGGAGGCAGTTTTACAATAATGCCTCTCTATGCTGTGTATCAAATACTAACCAGGTACATATAGTTTCATTGGTATGGCAATAACTGTGTCTGAAATTTAAATTTAACTACAATAAATGAGTCACCCAGTCTAAATCTGGCCTGTTTAAACAGGTTCTGCAGCCTGCTCTGGAAAAGACAACATATGTCAACATGAGGAAGTGGAAGGCATCCTACATGCAGGCCATCTGTGCAAGAAGCTGCTTTGTTGTAGTCCATCATACGTGAAAGTCTCACACACATACATGTGAACAGATTCAATCACCCAATTCTGTATAATCATGATCAAACTTTCACTCTTTTTTTTGCTAAAGTGTCTTCTGTAGGCAATACATCATTTAGCCTTCTGTAGCTGACCTCTGACCTCCCAGTGGATGAGGGGCAAATGAACAGAGAATTTTCTTACATGCACCAATAAATCCTGCTAATTATTATCTTCAGTGTCTTTAAACATCATGGCCATCTGTATACTCCTGGATGGGGTGTGTAAATTCCCTCTGCTGCGTTCATTCACACTCTGCAAACTCTTCATATATGTTTGCCCCGAGCAGTTGTTGCGCTCTGCTTGGTGTTCTGTTGTCAGTTCAAATCTCCTTATGACCCACGGCACCAATTTTCTGCTCTTCAAATATTAGATTGTCAGCTGTGCATACAGTATTAGTGTTATTTGTGTTTAATTTTCAAGGACAACCTCAATGTGTATTGTTAAGTATCAAAACGACAACTGTACTATGCAGCTCACCAACTCATCATTCTTCAGTGTGAAGGACTATTTTAAAGAGTTGAAAACTGGTTCAATGATTCTGCTGAAATTAGATTATTGACAGCAAAGTTCAAATCAACTGAGTCACTGGAGTATCTACACTTCTGATTATAATCAGCCATCCATATCTGTGAGACTTGAACAGTGACAATGCAAGGAATGCAAACACACCTGTCAATGCAAAGGGCGGACTCAGAGGAGGACTAGGTGTGCTGTCACTTGTTTTTAACCTGACTTTAGGCCTCCCACACACAGAGAGAGAGAGACTGTTTTAAGGAGAGGATCGGCCTGAGGAGAGTCTTTTCAACTCATAGGAGCTGTAAGTATTGAGAGGATGAGAAGGAAAAGTTGGTGAAAAGAGGAAAAGAAGAAGCAGCCATGACGTGGAGGAGCCCTCTGGCCCTGGTGAGAGATGCTCTGAGAGGTCAGAGGGCGCGGGAGAAGGACCTCCGCAACTTAGCGTCCAATCTGCCATATGAGGGCCTGGAGAAGGCGAAGCAACCCAACCGCTACTTCCTTGGCAACGCCATCAAGACCACCAAATACACCCTTCTCCTCTTCATCCCCATGAACCTCTATGAGCAGTTTCACCGTCTGGCCAACATCTACTTTGTTGGCCTGGCTATTCTCAACTTTGTCCCCGTAGTAAACGCCTTCCAGCCCGAGGTAGCGCTGATCCCCATCTGTATCATCATGTGTTTGGCGGCACTCAAGGACGGCTGGGAGGACTTCAGGAGGTACCAGTCGGACAAAAAGCTCAACAACACGCCGTGCTTCATCTACAGCAGGTAAGTGCCTCGAACACAATCATGCCCTGAATATAGAAGCAGTGTTCTGTTCATGCATGATGTGGCAAGTGGAAACACTCATGGTGCATTAACAGCACCTCCACATCTGTGTGTAAGATTCTTATCATCCAGCATGTTGATGTCTGTGTGAGCGTGTAGATCTGTGTGATGGTGTGTGTGTGTGTGTGTGTGTGTGTGTGTGCGCGTGCGTGCGTGTTTCACCTCCTCTGCGTTTCAGCACCCCGTGAGAATTTTTGACTTAGAAATAGAAAATGTGTGGGAGATTATTCCTCTTTTGAAGAGCCTCACAACAATATCTCTCACCATCACATTGTGCACATTTCATGAAATCCTCATCTGGGTGTTGCGTCAGCAAAGACAGTAAGGTTAGCGGTTATCTATTTTTGAATTACTGGTGAATAAAAATGAATTATTCACAAAGGAGGATAAACACTGTCATTTTCAACCCTTTCGCTGCTGTGATAAGGTAGTAGAGTGAGAGGAGGAGGGGACGTGGATTTCCTCACAATGTGATGTGAGACTGGAGGCTTCTCCAGTTCTGAATCCTCACACTTTCAACCTCTGGAAGGGTTTATCATTAGGCAGCAGTTGCTTGCTTTCAAATTTCCCAAGAAGTCAGCAGGGATGTTGGTAAGTGCAGCCTCAGCTGGGGAACAGCCTGCATCATGTGTGTGGGTTTATATTTGTGTGTGTGGTGATAGGGTCCAGGTGGCCTATAAGTGCAGACCCCAGATGTAGCATTTCGGAGAACGCACCGGTCCCTCTGGGCCTGTTAGCGGACACTAGTCGTCTCCGCCTCACGCAATCAGATAAACAGCAGTTGAGTCATGGCGAGCGGGCTCTCGTGGGTCTCTTATTGCTCGCTGAGTGGGGATGCTAAAACTCCATTTTGGGCTTGTAAAGATTAGAACAGAATCGATTGGCTGGGATTTCTTTGAAGTATACAAATGTTTCCAAAAGAAGCTCAAGAATATATTTTAGGCTTCACACACTTCCTCTTTTTCTCTATCTGGTTGAAGTTTATCCTTCTGACAACACGAGGAACACACATCTTACATTGCATGTTCACGTGGAAGACTGTCAGATGAGAGGGATTTAACGTCTTTATTTCCCATCACCCTTCACGTTGTGAAGTGTGTGTGTGTTTGAGTGTGACATGCCTTATCTTCATGGTCATCTTATCTTATCTCAAACTCGTGTCAATCAATCCACCTGAGCTCAGATGTACCGATATCAGAACACGGCGGCTATTAATCAGGCTCATTGACTCCTAACTCATGTTATCAGGTCGTTAAACATGTCTCATTTTATTGTCTGCTCACTGCAGAACATTAAGTCACTGCACCTCACAGACTGTGTTGTTGAAGAGTCCTGAGAGTTCATTTCCTCTACAGTAAATGTTGTATGAGTATGACTCATATCACCCCTATTATCAAACCAACACATTATTTGTAATTGTCACTTTTTTTCTGAAGCATTGTTTCTTCTGTTGCTTCATTACAAAGACACACCAGGTAGCCAATTTCACAAGAGCAGCAAAAAATGAATGATTTGACAGACAGAGACATTTGTTCAGCAATGCATGTGACATTTTTAAACCAAAAAAATTTGACATATTTGGAAATAGGTTTTTTTCTGATGCAAAGATTGACATACAGTATGAAGGAACAGCCAGTTAGCTTAGCTGTTTTTAAAGACCAAAATCCATCAACATGTTTGTGTATTCAAAATAAATTCAACATTTTTACTGGGGTTTATGCAGTGGACTATTTCTTGGCTCAATAAGCGGATACTCAAGGAAGTTAACCAGTCACAGGCAAGAAAAAGTCCAACACATGGCCTCCACTAAAAATTATTGTTGTTAAATTTCCGCTTTTAAAAACATTAACATTAATCAATGTTACATTAGTGAGCTTTTGAGATACTGGTTCTTGGATTTTGTTACCAAGCTAAGCTAACTGGCATCACAATGATATCAAACTTCTTATCACTGACATACATTTTAAAACTCTCCGACCGTGCCTAGGAAAAGTAGACCTACTCTATCCAATGTGATAACACACAAATGGACTTCCCATTGCTGGAAACTGTTAATTAGGACATACAGAAGACGTACATTAAACTTTTCTGACAGGAGAAAATATTTCTGCAACCAACATACTAAAAATAAATCTCTCCCCCCCACACACACTCCTCCTGGCTTTGTTTGAGACGAGGTGTGGTGTTATGTGGCAGCCACCCGATCAGGTCCTGCATGCAGGGCAGCATGCCTGCAGCTCTCTGTCACTGGTGGTTAGGCAGCTTGACATGCAGGTTATGACCATAAAGCATGTGGCTCTCTGGGAAGCCTCGGCTCATAGTGTGTGCTGCAGTGTGTCTTCCTCTAAAAGTTTCCTTATTCTAAAGCACACAAGTCACATCTGGGCCGCTCTCCAAAAACAACAGCATTGATTTTTCATTTGGTTGTATTGTTTATTCCCTAATTTAAGCAGCTGCTGTGATTTTTTATCCATAAGGAGTGAGTCAATATTTCATTTGATTGTATAAACATAGACAAAATACACCCACTATGCCAATATTGTTAATGAATGTGACAAAAAATCTATATGAAAGCCACCCGAGGGCTTGTGTATCTTGATGAAATAATCTGTAATGACTGTTGGTATCTGACATGTCTGATTTCAGGAAGGAGAAACAGTTTATGGAGAGGCGCTGGAAGGATGTGCGAGTGGGAGATTTTGTGAAGGTGGTTTACAATGAGATCGTCCCCGCAGACCTCCTGCTCCTTCATACATCAGATCCCAACGGTGTGTGTCACATAGAGACGTCCAACCTGGATGGAGAGACAAACCTGAAGCAGCGGAAGGTGTTGTCTGGCCTCTGCATCTCGGTGAGGAATACCTTTTGGTTTCGTTTCTCTGTTGCGTTTCTTCACAGTCTTCTGTCCCCCTTCCCTCTGGGCTGCCTCACCTTTCTCCTCTCTATGATTGACATTTAACAGACATCAACATAACAACTGTAACATTTCCTGAACATCTATGGTAACTGTGGATCATGTAAAAGCATTTGATGACGGACAGAAAACAAATACCTGTTGGATGACATACCTTGTCTTTTCTGTACAAACCTAAGCATCTTTCTTCACTCTGGAAGTTCAGGTTAAGTTACATTTAAAAAGTTTCCATTCATACTGGAGTGACTTTTTCCCTTCTCCCATCTCCCAGGATCCTGAATTTGAACCTGAAAGCTTCAACAGCGTCGTGGTGTGTGAAAAGCCCAACAACAATCTGAATCATTTCAAGTGTTATGTGTGAGTATCAAATACACAGATCACAGTTCCTTTGAGCCTTTCAGAGCAGCCGAGCAAAACTAATTCCAACCCACTCGCTGCACTTTGTGATGCCACCAGAGGCATTATTGGGGCTGTAATAGACTATAATCGATTTCCTCGGGCACCACAGCTCTTACAGCTGGTCTACTCATGCTGTCCGGCTATGGCCGTAAAGCAGGGGAATTGCTAATGGGGAATATATAAGCAGTAATGAATATCTAACAAGATCTGACAGTACAAAGGAGGTTTCTCACTTTCTCCTGCTGCAGAGAAAAACCTGATAAGGAGAAGGTGGGCGCTGGAATACAGAGTCTGCTGCTGCGAGGCTGCACAGTGAAGAACACGGACCACGCTGTTGGCTTTGTGGTGTACGCAGGTATATGCTCCATTTTCTCAGCTGCTTCACTGTGTTGACCTTGAGCTTTCAGTGTCTTTGTCCAGGGCCGTAGCCAGGACTTTTGAAGTACTGAGGTCATGAGTCCAAATGTTCCTATCACAACCTCAGCCAAATTTCTGACTCACAGTAAACCAAACTCTGTAAAAACAAAAAATTATAGAAAGCATTTTTGCACATCTATCTGGGAACATCTTGTGCCACTGGATTGAGTAGCTGTTGAGATATTTCACAGGATAAGTGAAACATTTGACCTGCTTTAGGGGGAAGTCAGTAGGATTCATCCTCAATGAACCACGGATTTCTGTGCAAAGTTTCATGGCAATTCATCAAATACCTGTTGAGATATTTCAGCCTGGATCAAAGTAGTGAACCAAACCACAGAGAGACTGACTGACACAGGTCTTTTTCACGGAAGACATTTTGTCGTGTCACAGTAGGAAAAGCATTATCAGAGTAAATAATGAAGTTAATGATGGCTGCATTCCATTTAGCTGCTTTGATTTCAGGTTCCTGGTGATGTTCTTGCATTTTTTTGTCCGTTTTTGTCCTTGCATTGGCCGACCTAGTATGACCACATGTTTTAAGTTATAATTATCAATTTCCCTTGAACATATGGAGTGCCTGTTGGTTACTGAATCAACACCTTCTGATCCCATCTTTAAGGCCATGAAACCAAGTCCATGCTCAACAACAACGGGCCAAGATACAAGCGCAGCAAACTAGAGCGGAAGCTGAACATAGACGTCATCTTCTGCGTCATTCTCCTCCTCACCATGTGTCTCGTCGGAGCAGTAGGTCAGTAATGAATTACATAACTTTGCCATAAAATCACTACAAGATTGGTTAATGATTTTACATTTATGAGCGGACGTTTAATTTCCAATTAAAAAAAAAGAAAAGAAAACTCAGTCACTTTGGCCACATGCCTAAAACCCATACCAGGAGAAGAGGGAGGAGACGGGGGAAGGAGTGGTGCCAAAAATAGCTTTCATCCCAGCGCGACAGTCGGTGTGATTAATTCCCCTGTCCTCACACATGCAGGTCACTTCTTATGGCTGCAGGAGCTCCCTGGTGTGCCCCCTTACCTGGTCCCCAACAGCAGTGGTCACTTGGACAGTCCCAGTCTGTCCGGCTTCTACATGTTCTTCACTATGATCATCCTGCTGCAGGTGGAGGAGTCTGGCTGTGTGTATGAAAGAGAGAGTTTAGCGTGTTTTCCTTAATGTCTTAATTAACTCTCCTCTCGTCTCCTTTCACCTCATTCTCCTCTAATATCTTCTCTTTTCGCCGTCTGTTGGCCACTTTCCTCTCACTTTTGCATTGTTCCATCACTCCTCTTATCATACGTCATCCTATCACCTCTTTCTCATCCCTTTCACTTTTTCTTTCTCGCTCTCTTCTGTCTCTCTTGCCTCCCCTCCCCTCTCCTCTCCTCTCCTCTCCTCTCCTCTCCTCTCCTCTCCTCTCCTCTCCTCTCCTCTCCTCTCCTCTCCTCTCCTCTCCTCTCCTCTCCTCTCCTCTCCTCTCCTCTCCTC
>CALSCE010009297.1:8620672-8643172 GCA_943593645.1 Bovichtus variegatus | reverse complement strand
CTCCTAACAGCAGATATGTGTCCAACAGGTTTCCCCCAGGACAACAAAGGACATCTTATCTTATCTTATCTTATCTTATCTTATCTCAAAGTAAAGCTGTTATAATTTGGACAACACAACCTTTCCCCTCGCTAAACTATCTGCAACTATTTGGTTAACAATAGTTGTCTCGTCTATCCACTATTTGTGTTTTCTGTGTCACAGGGTCGTTCACCTGGCTGTAGATTTAAGTCAGATTACATTATATGTTTTGATTCTGAGCTGTTTGTCAAATGTTCAGCTGGAACGCACTTCCCAGTTTATTCTGATGTGAAATTTAGTTTGTCATGACATTATGATGTTGATCTGCATTTGTTACTGTGAATCCAAGTTTATAAGCATTTATGCTCACAGTTAACAACTGAATAGAGACATCATTTACATTAATAATAACAAATTAGAAATATATCAATACATGATTGTACATCATTAAAATGTGATTTTATCTTATACACCCATGCACCCATATACGTCCACTCATACATACACATTTACAAATGCAATCACACACTTACATACAACCATGCATACTTTAAAAAATGACATTAAACGACAA
Source organism: Bovichtus variegatus (assembly GCA_943593645.1). Classification (NCBI taxonomy): domain Eukaryota; kingdom Metazoa; phylum Chordata; class Actinopteri; order Perciformes; family Bovichtidae; genus Bovichtus; species Bovichtus variegatus. The sequence continues at coordinate 8,642,577 of CALSCE010009297.1, read as the reverse complement.
AATAGAATTTGCTGTATTGTCTAGTTGTATTACTGATCTATGTACCCTGGAGAATATAATTATTCCACACTCAAAGTTAACTTATTTTGGTTAATTGAAGGGTTTTTGGAGGAGCATTTGAATCCACCTGGGTGGAACATGACTGGACCTGACATATTTTGCATACAATTTAAAATGCTTACTGTATGTATAAACATGGTATTTGGGGATTTGCAGCCATCCGCCTAGCTGTCCTTGAAGAACCAGAGTCAGGGGAGGAGGTCATCTTCAACCAGCGGCCACGGCCCCCACAGACTGGATGGTCCCTGCATGCTGAGGAAACCAATTCTGAAGACACACGACATCACCATGACAACCGACACAAGAGCAAGGTCACGGGAAATGCCCAGAGCGATGTGGCCTTCAGCAGTCCGCTGGTAAGATGATCGCTCAGTCAGGAAGAAAAGGCAGATATTTAATTCAGAGTAGGGTCAGGTCATGGGTCTTGCCTGTCTTGATATTATAATGCCGGGTCACACGAAGCCGCCACAGGGGAAAATGTTCATCAGCAATTTGTTTGCTCATGCAGGAGGTGAAGTTGTCAGTTGACTCAAGGCCACCCGGAGGGGTTCACAAATTAGACTCATTCTTCTTGATTAACAAGTGTCCTTGCAGTTATAATCATGACTGAGTAGCATAAATAAATGGCTCAAAATCAAACATGACAGTGCATTTATATAGTGCGAACTTGCCCACTGCAATCACACCCAAGGTAAGGAGCTGGGACGAGTACTGAGACGTCTTGTCTTACCACTCTGTGCTAATGTAAAGGAAAATGAATTATGATGTCCTTATTGAGGTCATGTCTTATCACAAGATGCATTTGTCAGTATGGAAACGTAACTGTATCTATCCATCCATTTATTAAAGTAGTTAGGTGACTGCAGCACATCCCAGCATGGACTGTGAGAAGGGCAGGATACTTCCTGACAGGGTGCCAGTCTGTCACAGGGCTGACAAGATTATTATGAGACAAATAATATCAATACATTCAGTAGATTTAGCTCAAGTCATTACAATTAATATAGCCTAATACTCAGTGGTGGACAGTAACTAAGTACATTTACTCAAGTACTTAAATAAAATGTTGAGGTACTTCAACTTTCTTGCTACTTTAATTAATAACTTTAGTTACTTGAAGATTCAGATGAATAAATGCAATCATCGTAATCATGTATTAATATATGTTCAGATAAAACTTTATTGATCCCATGGTGAAATTCAGAAGCTGTAATACTTAATTATTTATATACTGTATATAATATTCATTATTAATAAATGTAAATAAAAGTTAATAGTTTTTTTACTGTTAACAATTACATGATAATTAATAATGTTTACTAATTATTAGTAATGCTATACTTTGACAGTTTATTGTTTCCCACATGTAGCATTTGATATACTATATTAGGTATGTGATAATAATTACCAAATGATTCGTAAACCTTTAAGAAATTGTTTGTAAAACGTCCGTAAACATTATGGACCAGATATTTGTAACACTTTGTTAATGGTTAAACTTTATTTGGGTGTTATTATAAAGTTGCAACTGATGATTATAATACCTTGTTAAATGGTAAGTTGTTATATGGATGTTTTAACTATCATATGTAAAGTTTACAAATCATTTGGTAATCATTAACAAATACTTTAAAAGGTTTTAATACACTGTGGTATTGCTACTTTTACTTAAGTAAAAGATCTGAGTACTTCGTCCACCACTGCTAATACTGAAGCTGAAGTATTTTCTGCTTCTTTGTGTTGTATTTGATTTCTAATTTGGTCATTTGCATCTATATATTAATGCATATGTCATGTTTCTGAGATCTAAACCTAAGACGGCATGCAAAACATTCTGATCCATTTCTAAATACACTCTCAAAATACGTCAAAGGGACATTTGTTAACCCAAATCTCACCCATCCTTGTGTCAAAAGGCCTCATGGTCCCTGTCCCTGCTGCAGATGGCCGAGCTGCTAGGTGTCAGTGATAAGCACATGCATTTTGGCCCAAAGTTGCCCCTGTGTCTGTGACGGGACATATGGTCGTGCTGGGCACCATTTGGCACAGACCACTGATGTCTCATAAACTGTAAACGTGCTCTATAGATTAGTCACCGTCATCTTGATGTACAGTACAGTAGCTCTGTGTCTATTTATGTCTGCAGGGCAAAGAGCAGGGGCCTGGAGATGCTGGCTGAGACAGAAAAAGTCTTGTGTTTATTCCAGCGAGGCATCACAGAGCCTATATTTGGTTTTCCCCATGCTGTGTCTCTAACAGAGCAGAATCATGTTTGTATGAATGAAAACTTCCTGCCTCTCTTCTGTCCTCTTGTCCTTCCTGTAATATTTCATTGAATGAATGAACAAACAAAACTGGATGAAAAAGTTAAAAACTAAAAACCGTTTCAAATCCTCTCATGTGAAAACAGTAAAAGCTTAGCGTAAGCAAGAAACTGTTTGTCAACACAAGGTTTTAATGAAAAAAAAAAAAAAAAAACTGATTAACTTTTACTCCGGCAGGAAACTGAGGTGATTCCAGACAGGAAGCTGCTTCAGCAGATTAGCAGGCCAGAGTGCAGCAGTGGCAGCCGCAAGACCGACCCTTACCTGGACTTTTTTCTGGGTCTCGCCATTTGCAACACGGTGGTGGTTTCCACGGCAACAGCTCAGAGACAGAGGGTGAGCGCTCCGTTTCCTGCCACGATGGATGGGAAGTAGAGATGGAGGGCACGGCCAGGAGAGGAAAGATGGACAAAGGATTTGTTCTCTAGAAACTCCAAACTTATAAAAAAATGGCAAACTTTTCTCCTAGAAAACATTGTGGGGATTCTATTAATTATTTCATTCATTATTTAATATAGATCTACAAACCGTGTGTCCTGTACTGCAGTGATATCTCCATAATTTAATCTGTAACACACACATCAATTAAGTTTAAATTATTCTTATTAACCTCAAAGATTTAGTTTAATTTTGAAAGTTCTCTTCAATTGTTTAGCTTTAAGTTTCTGCTCTTTAATCAGTGGTCAGTACTCATTTTCTTTCATCTTTAAAGCCCCAGTTGTAAAGAGTTCTCACTAAATTAGCCACATAGTAAAGGGAGATTTTCAGGGGCAATCAGGGTTGCCTTTATTAAATTTAGCACTCGTTTCCCTTGACTGTGCTGCTCTCAGGTCTGGCAGATGGGAGAAATATGTGGGTTTTCCTTTGAGTTTGTAATTAAAGGTAAAAGCACAAAAAGAAGCAGAGTAGAAATGGATGGCATAGTGTTTTTTGTGTTATCACCATATGGGTGTCTGGGCATTCAAATTTCTGTTTTCTTTGCTTCACTTTTTCAGGAGAGTGGGTTTTCACGCTCCAGTCGGACAAACAACCCACTGGATACTTTGTCCAACCTGCTGGAAAAGTCTGTCTCTCTTCGCCATATTTTCCCCTCCTGGAAGCACAAGCCCAAGAGAAGCTGCACCATCTCAGAGGACTCAGTTGTAGAGGAAGACCATTTTAACGCCCCTGCAAAAATAGAGGGGTCGAGAGACACCGATGGTCTCCAAACATGTTCGCTCCAAGCTCCATCCCAGTGCGACGATCCTGCAACAACCTCAGATAATCTGAGCTATGAGGCAGAGAGTCCAGATGAGGCAGCCCTGGTGTACGCAGCCAAGGCATATGGCTTCACCCTGCTGGCCCGCACCCCTGACAGCGTGACAGTGAGGCTCCCGTCTGGGGAGGACCTGGTATTTGAGGTGCTGGACACCTTGGCCTTTGACTTCAACAGGAAGAGAATGTCTGTTTTGGTGCGACACCCAATCACCAAAGAGTGTGTGTTGTACACTAAAGGAGCAGACTACGCCATCATGGAGCTACTCGGTACACCGTACGCAGGTATGTGTATGAGAAAGTACATTTACGCACATTTATTTCACATTTATTGCACATTTATTAAAGGATTTACTTTTATTAGTGAATACTGAGATACCCTGAGTCATTTCATAATTTAAAAAAATTATGAAAATATATAAATAAACCGGTGTCATGTCATTCTCAGAACATCTCAGTGGGAAGCGGAAGAATATAGCAGCAGATACTCAGCATCACCTCGACTGCTATGCTAAAGAAGGGCTGCGCACACTTTGCTTTACAAAGAAGGTGCACAATCAGATATATCACTATTTACCAGCATCATTTGCTTATACCGGAGGAGCTCCTTTTCATCTTTTTTCTGCGTGTGCTGCAGGTTGTGAGTGACAAGGCGTATAAAAGCTGGACAGTGAACAGACAGCGAGCTCTGGCTGCTATAGACAACAGAGAGGAGCTTGTTATGGACTCTGCTGTGCGGCTGGAGACAGACCTCTCCCTGCTAGGTAACGCACATCAGCTCAACGCACATCATTCACAATAAACACTTGAAAAACATTCTGTGTATCTGTGTGATAAGCTCAGTGTTTGAGTCATGCCTGACTTTGAATACATGGCCTCCTGCAGGGGCGACGGGCATCGAGGACCGTCTGCAGGATAGTGTCCCAGACACCGTCGTGGCACTGCGGGAGGCAGGGATCCAGGTGTGGGTGCTGACTGGTGACAAGCCGGAGACAGCTGTCAACATCGGCTATGCCTGCAGGCTACTGGAAGAGGAAGACCTGGTGATTAACATGAGCTGCAAAAACAAGGTGAGGAGGCCCCTGTCTGCTGACTCAGAGCTGCTTTTATCTTCTGCTTGTGTGAAGTGATAAATGGTGCTACAGCTCGGATACATTCCTCACACCAAAATTATAATTTGTTTTGGTAGGTCAAACATGAAATCAAAATGTTGATGTACTTAAAGCGACATTTTGGAAAATGAGCTTAATAAGCCAGTTAGACCTGTCAAATAGTTGTAAAAAAAGTTGGTCTTGATTTGGCGGGATATTTGAAAAGAAAGTAAAGTATGATCCGTATAAAGAGATCTAAAACGGGGTGTGTTTTGTACTGTGATAGATTCATGAGCCTGTGATCGCCTGATACCCTACGGAAGGGGCTCACGAGATAAAGCACCTCAGGGGGAGAGAGGACAAACCTGATAAAATATTACTTCCCAACTTGAAATACAGGTCCATTTATTTATTTTCCTTTTTTTTTTTAAACCAATAAAAAATGTTAAATTATTTATCGCTTGCAAATATATGCCTGCATATTTGAGCCACTTAGTAGAAGCATATGAAGTTTTCAAATGAATGAATCAAAAATAAAAACAGTAAAGACCTCGAGCATTAGAAGCTAACAAGCGCCACAAACACCTATTGAACATTGGCCTTTTACGTAATTCATATTTCACATATCACATACAGCTTGTTACCGAAGGCAGCATTGACTTTTTTTGTCATTCAGGACGAGTCATGTGTTTTCCGAGCAGTCGGTTCAGGAGGTTTTACCTGTGAGCTTGTCTCCCTCCGATTTAAATGGCCAAACCTTTTTGAACACTTTTACATTTTAACTAAAGGTCAAACCCTCACATTTTCATCTGAGAAAGATAAGGTGTCAGGTGTGGATCCTGCTTCTCTGAGGTCATTAAAGAGCTGGTAGCACAAGAATGAGCCCTTCATAACAACCTGACTATGTCTAATCATCCCGCCTCAATTAGACAGAAATTACCGGTCGGCTCTAATGGATACACGGGGAGCTTTCTGGAACAAAGGGACTGCCGTGCTCCTCTCAGATTGGACTAGTCATTGATGATGAATGGAGTGAGATACCCCCAGTACAATATCTACTGCTTTCATATCTAATTACCACTCTAATATTCAACCCTCAGGGGAAATACCCCTTTGCTCATATTGATCATATTTATTTTTTTTACCTCTGTAACTCGATGACCACCTGAGGGATGCATTCCCACAGTCATCACACTACCTCAACTAATGAAATTTAACCAGCATTAGATAGATGATATAAAAGCAGGATGTGACCCAATTTCTTTTTCATCATGTTGCTTTTCCTTTTGGCTAAGAGGCTGGAGTTATTTACAGACAACAATGATGAGTCTGATGGGACCAGAGCCTCGTAATTGCGTATCGTCAGACATCATGAACATGACTCAGAGTGATGTTTCTTTTACCAGCACAGACCATAATCTGTACTCCGTAGCACAGAGAAATAGTCTTGTCTTTAATAATATGCCTTGTTGTGTTATATGAATTTTGCCTTTTTTTAATTTATTTTTTATTATCCTCTTTAATTTAGTATTTTCTTTGGGTCATGACACCTTCAAATCATTTATCTTATCAGAGCAACCTTTCAAAACCCAAAGTTTTGTTTTTTTCACTATCACATAAGACCAAAAAAAGCTTCACATTTGAGATGCTGGAACTAGCATGTTTAAGCTTTTTTAAGTGATTATCAAAGTTGTTGGCAATTATTTTTCTACAACTGATTGTTTCAGCTCTAGCGTGCAAAGCGTAAAAACAATGTGATCAGCAAAATAAGCAGATGTTGTCTTCTAGCTCGCGTGCGCATCCATCTTGGACTGCACACTGGAAGAGGTGAGGCGGTACAGCGAAGACCCTCGTAATGTGGATACAAGCCAAGACATCTCTCTGGTGATCGACGGACACACCCTGACCATGGCTCTGTCGGCAGACCTGCAGGATCGCTTTGTGGAATTGGCAAAGCGCTGCCGCACCGTGCTCTGCTGTAGAGTCACGCCCTTACAGAAGAGCAGAGTGGTGAAGGTGGTCAGAGAGAAACTCAAGGTCATGACCCTTGCTGTTGGTAAGAAATTTGAGCTATTCGCATCATTGAAAATGCATTTATCTGTGGCTTTTAATCTGATTTCAATGAAAAACAGAAGAATGTGTAGAAGTACCGAAACTATAAACACAGTGACAAATAAATCATGTGTTTTTGCTACTCTTTGTTTGAGCTTAATACCACACTAAATGTTACTTAGATAACCCTTTAAGATTATCCTGGGCCCCTGAGGCCTTTCTTTTGCATGCCAATTTTCAACAAAAACAATAAATACATTTAATACCATTGTATACTGCTGGCATACTGTAATTACAGGCTTTTTTCGGGGAAGACATTTTGACATGTCACAGCAGGAGCAGCACAGGTGTAAAAAATCGAATTAATGATGGCTGCATTCCATTTAGCTGCTTCAGTTTCAGGTCCTGTAATTGTTCATGCTGAGGGGCTATCGTTAATGTTATTAGTAACACCTGTGCTTTTTCTTCTAATGCAAAGTCCAAATGTCTGCTGCCTGTGAAATAGATCTATGAGAAGTACAGCAAAAAGCATTGTATGGGAGAAATTGTTTTGTGAGAGAAAGCAAAAAGTGTTGCAGAGGAACAGAAAGGTAATTCTTCAGGTTTTATAAGGCTCTTGATCTTATCCTGCTCTGAGTCATTTAATCTCCTGAGAAATTTATTGTTGGGCATTAGACAAGACAGTGTGAAGATATTCATCTACCCTGACTAAAAACAAAGTCATAACATAGGCTAAATATACTGTATATACTGAAGTTTTTTGTTACTGTCAGACGTTACGTTTTAAATGTGTTTCAGACTGAGACACCTATTCACTTTAATAGGTTCTATAGGGATGGGAATTATTTGAAAATATAGGCAAAATATCCAAAATATACCCTGTATTTATTTTTATATATTGCATTAAACTCAAATTAAATTCCTAAATAAATGCATTTTATTTGCATTATTGTGTTGAACTGCCATTCACTCTGTGGTTTCAGGCGATGGTGCAAACGACGTCAACATGATCCAAGCAGCTGATATCGGCATCGGGATATGCGGTCAGGAGGGCATGCAGGTCTGAACTGAGGTCTTTAGCCTTGAAGATATTGCTTGTTTCCTCAACTTCTCTCACTTTACCAAACTGTTTGTCATCTGCAGGCGGTCATGGCGAGTGATTTTGCTATATCTCGCTTCAAACACCTGAAAAAACTTCTCCTGGTCCACGGACACTGGTGCTACACTCGACTGGCCAACATGATCATTTACTTCTTCTATAAGAATGTGGTGAGTCTCGTCTCTACATTGGAGCGCTCTGATGTCTGAATCAACATCTTGCTTGGATTCTCTCATCTAATTATCTACACGTTGCTGTGTTCCCCAGGCCTACGTCAACCTGCTGTTTTGGTATCAGTTCTTCTGCGGCTTCTCCGCCAATACCATGATCGACTACTGGCTGATGATTTTTTTCAACCTCTTCTTCACCTCTGTGCCGCCCATCATGTTTGGGATAATGGACAAAGACGTTTCTGCAGAGATGCTGCTGGGTGTTCCTGAACTGTACAGGACCGGGCAAGGTGCAGGGGTCAGTGACACTCCCAAACAATAGCAGCTGCTTTCATTAGCTTATGTATTATTTGAGTGTTTAAACGTGCGTCTGTGTGCTTGTTTAGGAATACACGTTTTTAACTTTCTGGGTTTCCATCCTCGATGCCTTCTATCAGAGTCTGGTGTGCTTCTTTATTCCATACTTGGTAAGAGAAACACTTGAAATCTCTGTCTTTGATTGAACATTGTGCAAAGTTGCATCTGTCATGGTGCGTTCCTCTGTTATTTTACTGGTTTACCGCTTTCTGGCTACAATTTGACTACATGTGTTTTCTCCCCTCCAGGCTTACCAGGATTCAGACATTGATGTTTTTACCTTTGGAACTCCTTTGAACACAATTTCTTTATTTACCATCCTGCTGCATCTGTCAATAGAGATCAAAGCTTGGGTGAGTGCTGAACTGATGGATATCTATTTCTAGATATAATCACAGTATATACTCCTAGTGAGCCAAAACTCTTATTATTCAATAGTTTCAGCCAGGTCTGCATTTTAAACTGATATGATAATAATAATATGGTAATATAATCTAATATCATCTATATTAATCCACTGTTTTTTTTAAATAAATGCAATAAAAAACGGATAATTAACAAACAATTTTCAACAAATATCAATATATCTAATTGCTGTTTCCTGCATCTGTCTTGCAGACAGTGGTTCACTGGGTCATCATGCTGGGAAGTGTGGCGTTGTACTTCATTGTGACGCTTGCCTACAGCGCCATGTGTGTCACCTGTAACCCTCCATCCAACCCGTACTGGATCCTCCAGAGACAGATGGCCGACCCCATGTTCTACCTTCTCTGTACCATCACGACTGTGGTGGCTCTGCTGCCCAGGTACCATCACTGTTATCCTCCCTGTGGATAGAAATTTAATGAGCCCTTGTCATTGTCACAGAGTGGCTTTTTTATGTATTGTAATGAAGAGCATATCAGCAGCAGATTGTGGCCGTCCCTCCCATCCTCCTCATCTTCTCCCTACTTTTATCTCTTGTTATATGTACAATTAAAATACTAAGAAAAAAAGAGAAAATGTTAAAATTATCTAATTTTAGCTTTTTTTCTTTTGAAATGCTGGATACTTTCACCCCTTTTAGGCCTCTAATAATCCTACAAATAAAAAAATCAGAGAAGGAAAAATCCCTCCAGACCAGTTGTGAAAAGTAACTAAGTACATTTACTTAAGTACTGCACTTACAGTAAGAACAATGCTGAGGTACTTGTACTTTACTTGAGTATTTCCATTGTATGCTGCTTTATACTTCTACTCCATTACAACTCAGAGGGACATATTGTACCCTTTACTCTGATATCTGATAACCTAAATTACTTACAGATTCCAAATAATGATACAAAATATAATCAACCAATGAATTATGATGTATTATTATAGGTTAAGATATGATAAGACCTGAGCGCTGTGGAGAAATGCACATGCTCACCAGCAGTATATAAATGAACATTGGCTTCATCTTTATATGCATCCAATTATTATCATTTAATAATACAATTTGTATTAATATGATGAGTACTTTTACTTTTGCTACTTTAAGTATATTTTCATTCTAATACTTTTGTACTTTTATTTAAGTAACATTTTAAATGCATGACTTTTACTTTTAGTATTTCTACACCTTAGTTTTGCTACTTTTACTTAAGTAAAAGATCTGAATACTTCTTCCACCATTGCCTCCCACCAAGACCATATTAAGGACCAAGACCCCTTAAACCCAGTCAACCTCATAATTATATTATTTATATATTATTTTGGAATATGTATTTGACTTGTGCAGATCATGAACTGCTGTGTAATTGTGAGGTTGTTGTGGACAGTCTAGGCTGATTTGTAATTAAATAAATTTGTAATTGTGACGTCCAGGAACGATCTGCATCGCGGCTCGGTCTTCCTCCTGGTTGCTGATGCTTCTGAAAGTGCTGATATTTAGAGGGAATGCTCTGATTTACATCAAAGGGCCGCATATTTTTCACTGGCCTACTTTCTCACCACCACACTCTCTCCCCCAGGTACATGTTTCACGTGCTGAGGAACTCTATCGCCCCCTCCCCTCTCGTGCAAGCCAGGCGTCTGGACCGGCTGGACCCCTCCACGAGGGACGAGTGGATGAAGGAGTGGAGAAGCTTCAGGGGCCTCGGACAGGTCAAACGTTCCAGGCTGTCTAACCCACCTTCCCCCAGCCCGGAGACCCCTACGGACATTTTTTCCCAGTCCCCAAACGCCTCTGATATCATGGGGGATGATTTCACATTGAATGTCATCACTGAAAACCTTCAGAGGCCAGAGACTTGAAGGCCTTGAAGGAATGAGATTATTATTTATTCAGAAAATTGTAAATATTCTGAACTAGCTCATGAGTGGATATATCCCTTTTTAATTTTTTGGGGGGGGGTGGTCTTACATAAATGTGATCAGGGAGAAATACTCTTCCTCTCTCACTTGTGACAAATCATTGATTGGGGTGATGAGTGACATCACCTATGTCGGCCCCCTCCTCTTTACTCTCCTCATAACAAGCTGCCATAGTGAACACATAAGCCTGTTACTTTCCTGATGGGTTTTCAGAGCACAGTGGTAACCCAATTAGTCATGCCACCCACCCCTCCAAAACGTGGCACTTTTCCAGAACAAAATGCTTAGCTGGTTTAATATATTCCTCTCACCTAGATACCCTAAACAGTCACAATGCATCCTGTCACCGAGCAGAACACACGTGTGTGGTTTACAGATTTTCCATTAACTTGCCTGTTTAGAAAAATTTATGTTTTACACTGTAGGCTGGGCCTGTGACTTTTTTGTATATATGTAAAATTTACTGTGAAAATCCATGCAAGAACAATCAAATTGTGTTTATCCCAAGTGTGTGCGTGTGTTTGTGTCATCTTATTTCAGATGCAGCATCTAGATCAAACACGTTAAAAGGTACATTCAGAAGAATCAGAAGAAAAGACTTCTGAGCTACAAAGTCTGAAGCTTTTTTTTATGGAAATGGAGTGTGCACAAGACGAATCCACTTGTAAAAAAAGGGCTGAGTTATCATTGGCATACTTCATTATACAGTAGCAGCTCTGCTTATGTAAGGTCCTCCACCTAGATCATTGCTGCTCTCTAGTGTTGAAAATGAAAAGCTGCAGAAAGGTCAAATGGGACAAAGTCAGAAAAACAGACATTAAAACATCCAAGATGAAGCTTGATACTATAGACACAACAACACATAATATGTACGTTTATTGAGAATTAAATACTTAATAATAATAATAATAATAATAATAAATTAAATAAATAGCAATTGCATTGAATCAGACTTCTTCTAGAACTGGTGCACATGCATAAAAAACATGTAGACATATGTGACAAATTAACAAACACAAGGCAAAACCTTTACAGCTGTTTCAATGTATCATGTGTTACAGTGTGGCACTGGATACTGTGGGTCCCGTTTGTTTAATGCACCAGAACTATTTTGTACAAAAATATTCATACCGTGTGGTAAAAAAAAATGAAACTCTATCTACCACATGTTTGGCACGAAGGCCTTTATTTTAAACAAGGTAAAGATGTCCCGTGCTCCTAGATGAATACATATATAATAAAATACAGAGTACATCTGGAATAATTTTTTTAAAGTCTTCAGTGCATATGGAAATATTTTTTTAAGTTCACGTCCTACATATTTCTGATGAAAATCTGTGACAACAGAACTTAAAAAGGAAAATCCGACCCAACATTGTTTTACTATTACTAACTGTAGGTGATGTTCATTGTATTACAGGATCCATTTTGTTGTTTTGTTGTGTTATATCTTGTTCTTGATGACTATAAGACAACAATAATGAAAAACATTACATGGGCGACATCTCCAGTGCAGCAAGAATGGAGTTTGTTAAAAAAAACCTATTCTCTCATCAATTTAGATTTAAGACTATAAGCATCGAGCACAAGCTAAATACCAGTTTGAATGGAAAATAAAATCAATTTCAGCAGTGAAAATAGAGGATAATCAGAATGAATGGTTAAGATGTTTAAAGTTCAATATGTTATAGAACCATTTAAAGCGTTTAAATTAAATTCAGATATTTTAACTGACAAGTGAAAACCGGATAAAAAAATTAAAGGAGGCAGTTTCAGACTTAGAGGGATGTAGCAATAAGGTAAAGAACATCATTTCATCACAAAATAAGACCTGGGAAACAACATTCGCTGATGATATTGTGGGAAATGCTTTTCAGGATTAATGATGATGACTTTTAACATAAGCAACCAGCAGATAGCAGATCCACAAGCTTTACGCACAATGGTTGCATTGCATGACTGTTAATTCAGATGTATTTATTACTATCATTGTTATTATTGTTATTATTATCATTGTTATTATTTATGGAAAGCCATTTGAGCATTAGTTCCATACCCTTGATCAGACATCAGTTTCCACCATGAGTGCGGTCTTGGTCAGCACTAGTTTGGCATTTGTCTTGAACAAAAACTAGTAACTATTTTTCAGCAAGGCAAATATGCCGACTAGTTAGTAGGAGAAAGTGTGTCTAACTAGTTGGCTAATAAGGTTAAAAAACAACAACTATATAAGTAGTCATTTTTGCTTTGACTAGTTAACATGCAACTGCTAGTTAACGTGATGCATTTCCTCAGGCCAACATGTTAACTAGTGTGCAACATGCAGATGAAGCAGGTGGGTTAATGACATCCTGAGTCCTTAGGGTGGATATTTCTTACTTTGAGCTGGAGAGCATTTTGTCTTTTGCTTCTTCAACTAGTGGAGGAAGCAATCGTCTAATATCAAGGATATAGAATAAATGTTCAAACAGCTTTCCATTGTCCATCCTTTACAGACTGAAGGAATCTACTACAGCCAATATTTCACATCAAAAATATCTATGTCACGAGAGAAAGCTAAGTACAGCCAAGAACACTGAAGACAGATACTTATTGTCCTATAAGAGCCCATCACACTGCAGCCCTGCACTCTGGCTTCATGTCAGCCTACCAGGTGGGCATCATATCAGGGAACCACAAGCGGCCCAGGTGCTTTGACACCTCACTGTGGATCTGCTCCATGTTGTAGCTGCTGTCTGGGATCAACACCTCCTCCATGATTGACAGCTGCGTCAGCCTGCCTCCGCACATCTTTACAAACTCCACAAAGCCACTGCATGTCACTTGACACTCGCCTAGTCCGATGGCAGTCAAGCTTTTGCAGCGTTCTGCGATGCAGATCAGCTCCTCATCCAGGGGCTGAAGGCCGTTGGCGCACACCACCAGCTCCACCAGCCGAGGGCAGTTCAGTCCGATGCGACCCAGCATCTTTTTGCTAACTGCCCGGCCAAAGTACAGGTGGGTGACGGGAGTCTCTTCATGGAAGAAGGGCTCAAACTCCTCCTTATAGAGGAAGAAGTACATCACGATGTTGACCTTGGGTGAGTGTCGGACCAAAGCCTCCCAGCTGCTTCTGCTGATGGTGTGAAAGTGTGTCTGCCCGGGGTTTTCGCTCACCACGTTAATGCGCAGGTGCTCCAAGTTGACATGTTTTTCAGAGGAGAGGGCAAGCAGGAGCTCATCACTCAGGAGATGGTAGTTCAACGCCAGCTCTCTGAGTCCAAGGCACTGGTCTGCAACACACAGGATACCTGAGGACAGAAAGAGAAGTCTGAGCATGTGAATGTCTCAAAGTAATGACCACTTTACACCAAACGATGGAGATCACACGACAACTACAGCAAAACTCTCATGATTTTATTCCGACGTGAAATCACTTGAAAAGTTGTTTGGTGTAAGGCCGGCATAGAGCAACATAGAGCATCCTGGTGGCCTAGGATTTGTATACACTGACCATGTACTTGTACTTCTAGCCAGGCCAGCAACATTTGTTGCACATCATTCCCCCCTTTCTCTGTCTTCTCATTTCTGGCCCACTCTCTACTGTGTTGACTAATAAAAGCAAAACAAGAAAATTCCTTTTAAGAAAAGTACGGTGACCTGCTGGGGAGACATGAGGACAGCTGTTCATCTTCAGCAACTTCAGGGTGTCGCTGTTGTTGGCAACCAGCACCTTCAGGGACGGGTCGTCCACTGGCGTGTCATCAATCTTGATGGAGGACAGGGACTTGGAGTTGACAAACACAACTGTCAATGCTGACACAAAGTGGGCCTTAGGAGACACAAACAATCTTGATTAAACCAGAATGTCTTATGCCAAAAATGTGCAGGATTTTTGCAAAAAGTGCAAAGAATTGGTATATTTTTACCAAACTAAAATTGCTCTAGAGCAACTCTTTATAACGGATGAGAGATGATTCCAGTCTACAGATTGACATGCAAATGTTGGACGTGATGTGACTCATTCAGCTCTTTGTGAACAACAAACATGGCAGCAGAGAAAGTGTTGAGATGTGTGTATGAAACACAGTCAGTCTCTTACCTGAGACACATCCATGAAGCTGGGCCGTGCTGTGGAAATCAACCCCAGGGTCTTAATGGTACAGTTCACCAGCTGGGAGAGAATGTCACAGGCCGCCTCTGCAGATTCTGTGCAGCTGTCCACCTGATTTACCAGCAGTGATTCACCATTTAGGTAAAAATAAAGACACACACAAAAATGAGGAAAGGAAAGACGGAGGTGTACTGTAAGAATAATCTCAGCATAGATGTGTTAAAACCACGAATGCCAAGGCAGTTGACGCGTCATGATCAGCAGCAGATGGCTTGGATTAAGAAGCCACATATTGTTTTAAAGGCAGCTGTGTTGTGAAAGTGGAGGAGGTGAAAGGAGAGGAGAAACAGGTGACAGCAGGGAAGACGCTTACCTTGAAGCTGACGTAGTGCAGGTGCCGTGCGTGCTTCTTGATGATCTGCTCAATGAGGTCAGGGTGAGTGGAGCGCAGGTAAGACGTAGCCGGCTGATTTAGCTCAAACTCAAACCTCCTCCACAGATCAGGGGTGTGAAAGACGTCATTCCAGCAGCGGCACACAGACGAGGCCCTGGCCCGGTCTACGAGGGACAGATGCTGGAAGATATGCAGGATGACGTAGTGGGGCAGGTTTCCCCAGTCCTCTGCTGAAGTCAGAACAAAGCTGGACGTCCTCCACTTCTGTCTTTTAGCTCTCTCCTCAAGGGAGCACTGGCACTTTGGTTGGAGAGCTCTCCTTCCTCGTTTCATTCTGAATCAAATTAGCACTCGTGACTTTATGAGATTAAGAATAGTTCAAAGTATAAATGCAAACAGTAAAACGATCTATGCACAGTGTGTATATCAGAATATCGGAGCTATTCTTTCACTTTTAATAGTGTTACAACCTGAGAGTCACAGTTGTATGTAGCTACACTCTCATACCAGGCGAAATGTTGAAATGTTAATTTAATCTAAACTAATATTAGTTTCTCTCTCTGCGCCTTCATAAAAGATAGTAGTTATGTAATAAATCTACCTCAAGAGGTTACACTTTCAATAAGCATATTAACACTGTTTGTCATTTCTTCAACAGAGGTAAGGATAAACATTAGATTGGCATAAAATGAAAATGTATCTTTGGCACTGGCATATAAGACAACACACACCATACACAACAAAACACAACTTACACAACAGTACACGACAATTATGCATCTTAAAATCTTATGGTGACCAGATTTAAATGTTTTTAGCACACTGGCTGGTATTGACTTTATTAAATCAATAATAATCATTATATTAATCATAATAATTGTTATTAAACAAAATGCTCATTCTATCAGACAATTTCATAAATCTACAACCAAATTCAGTGAAAATGCAAAGAGCACTGAAAGCTGCTCATGTTCTTCCATCCTTTACTGAGTTAACTGTCACGCAAGCTCGCATGCATGAACATGAAAACTGTGGATAGAACATCAAATACTGTATACCGATGGATATTGAATAATAGCAAACTCACCTAAAAAAACTTGATGCTGAAGCCTTCTTTAAGGGATTTTCCTGGCAGTCTTGTGGAAGCAATCTTTTACTCCAGTATATACAGTGATGTTACGACGATGTAATCTATTCATGAACCACCAATGGGAAATGTCACCCACTCATTAGGTTCATAACTGGAGATTTTCCATTGCGGTCTTTATCTGAATGTGAGCTGACACTATTTATTTATTTAAGAATCATCATTGACTCCGGCTTATTTAAATAGGTCTTCTAAATAGAGTTTAATTTTATGTAACTTCCCTTCTGAATAACCAGACCTGTTTAAAGGCTTTAGCTGCAGCTTTCAACAGTAAATACTGAGCTTGTTAAGTCTGCTCACAGATATGTTGGTCCAGCCTATTTATAACAATTTACAACACATGTTGAAGCTTGATACTCTGGTGACTGTG
The DNA here is from genome assembly GCA_943593645.1 of Bovichtus variegatus. Lineage (NCBI taxonomy): Eukaryota > Metazoa > Chordata > Actinopteri > Perciformes > Bovichtidae > Bovichtus > Bovichtus variegatus. The sequence goes on along the minus strand of CALSCE010009297.1, from coordinate 8,625,829 downwards.
TAGTTTCAGACAGCTCTTTAAGAGCATGATTAATATTAACTGTTGCTACTGCTTAATTAAAAGCATTCCCATCAACCTATGAATTGAACTGAGCTGAAATAAAGTGAATATAAAAGCACCACCTGTAGCGCCGGGTGGACACGTTGTACAGCAACCTGGACGCTTTATGAGCATACAATAACACAACAAAGGTCACTTTACAGGTTACTAACATATTATAAACAACATTTTCTTCCCGGTTTTGTGTTCTGCCAGTGGAGGAGACAGCGTTCACTTGGTGCCATGCATCGAGATGACTAGAGAAATGCTGGCTGTAGCTGATACAGGACAGCAGGAGCAGGTCCCATAATGAGCTCTTTTCTCGGCTTTAACGACAGCTTGACAGGCTGCATCTCCAACCACCAACATGCATGCAGAGAAATGGAGGGAATACCTACATCAACAGGGGAGATACATACCCCTGCGTTGCCTTAATAAAGGTTCAATGCGTAAAATATGCCACAATTTAAACTTTAAAAATGAAAACAATTAACTAAAATGATGTACAACAGAATGTGAAGAGGTAACAGTGTTGACGTTGTGTCAAAGACGTCTGTGTGTTGTGTTGCAGAGATGTCTACTACTGAATAGTTCTGCTTCGTCCAGTGTGTAAAACCAGTTGTTCCTCTAGAGTGAGTCACTGTAGCTGCAGTCTGCCTCAGACCAGAAGTACAGCTGCCTGACTCACTTGTAAACATTACAGCCATGTTCCGTGTCTGTTTTATAGTTTTTTTATTGGATTACATTCAAAGTGGCAGAAACGAAAAAACCACCCGCACCACCTCGCTTCGTGCTCACAGCTGCCAGGAGGACGTTTTGCCGAGTGTATAGCTGCCCGGGAAGCGCTGTAACTTCAGTTAGCAGTTAGCTCGAGCCCAGTGCTGGGGTTTGATCTGGCTGAGCTCTTTGGGCTGCTGACTGGGGCTCCGTCTCTTCTCTCCCGGCGAGCTGCTCTCCTGGCTGCTCTCCTGGCTGCTCTCCTGGCTGCTCTCCTGGCTGCGCCGCCACCGGGCAGACGAGACGAATATGCGGGTCGTTTTCTAGTTTCTGACACTTTGGATTTAGTCCAATAAACAAACTAACGTCACGTTACATGGACTACAGCCCCGGTTAATATTAGTGCCCAGTAAACACAGAGGGATCAGCCACACGTGAAGATTATAGGACAGCAGAGCTCTTTGATCGGCTGTCAGAGTTTCAGCAGTTTTGTCGAATTTTGGTATTCCTGCCCACTGGCTGACTGACAGGCATTACACAGGAGTAACATAAATAAACAATATGAGGAATAAATTAGAATACAATAAATATGCCAAACTACTACAACTAAAATATAAACATAGGACATTGTATGGACCCAGTTTAGAGGTGAAATACTGCAGCCTTATTTTATGGAAAAAGGTGGCTCGGAATTACAATTTAACCTTTAAAGAGAATTAAACTTTGCTTTGACTCATTTATTTACACTAGTGTGTGTGTGCGTGTGTGTCTGTGTGTGTGTGTGTGTGTGTGTGTGTGTGTGTGTGGGTGTGTTGTGACCTATGAGCTGAGAGCACAAGATATGTGCACACTGGGAAAGTAGGTCAGTGTGTCAAAGTGTGTGGCTGCCATTAATAATCACAAATGGACAATATATAGCAGCTTTTTATTTGTATATGCAGCAAGCTTACATCTTAGCAAGCCAGCGAGCTAGATGGGCATTTTTTTTAAAGTATTTTTATTTTTATGCTTTTGTTATCGCTTGTATGTGTTTTAATTTGCAGGCTGTTCATCTGACTCTGCAGGCGATAGAGGAGCTGATCATGGGACCTGCACCTGCATATTAGCAACAACAATCACTTTTAAATGTTACATTTTACAACTTTCACCTTGATTAAAAAAGAATTAAAGTATTTTTCAAAATGTAAAATATACAGAATAACCTCACAACTTACTACACTTTGATTTGTACCTGAAAGGACCTGAATTGTTCAATTAAGATGCAAATGTGAGGTTAATTAATGGCTAAATTATTGGATTGATGTATAAGTTGTTCTATTTATTGTTTTAACATTAAAGTGAGATTATGTAACTTCTAAAAGAAGAAACAAAACAATTCTCCTCTTACAAATTAAAAGTTGACACACACACCCTTGCTCAGTTTAATGCACTCAGGTATTTTGTTGCTGTGTATGACCTGTAGTTGGTGGCTAATGTGTTTTAGCATTCATCGTTATCCTGCCACTTTCCACTTGGAGCCACAGTTTACAGAAGTTAGATGGTCTTGCTCTAATTAATGAACAGCTGGCCCCAGTGTGGCCCCGGTTTGAACACACCACAACCACCACTGCTCTATTAGGAGCTGACTCATGCACCAATAAAATATCAAACAAAGCAATTTATCAAATCATTATATTTCACATTTTTGTTAACAATTGAAACAGGTCATCCCCCACAAATAAAGCAGGGCCTCTCTGACCAGTTAACAAGACACTTTATCCCTTTAATTCTCATCACAATTGGAACAGCAGCCACCCACAGAAAGAGAAGTTGCATTTTATTAGCAGGTAAAATATCATGTAGCGGTCAGTCAAAACTGGACGGTAGCAAGACACAAATTTGCCCTGTGTTTTAAGCGCCCCCATGAGGACGACCAGTTTTCAATACTGCAACACAGTAGATGCCTGAAGTTATTTCAAACTACAGTGTGATGTGATGTATCACATTTCATAGATACATTGTGGCATGGATTGCTAACCATACAGGATGTATGGATGATGACAGAACGACAATTACTGGTCAGACAAAACAAGGGAGGAAGGAGTCAAGGAGAGGAGGCTGCTTAAGAGACAAATTCTATTAAAATCTAGTTATGTTGAAATTGCTCCAATACTAACTTGAATATTATATTAATAATTACTACTACTACCAATATATATATTCAAATGATTATAAATAGATAATAATTTACTTATTGGATAATTTATTCCATAAACTAATAGTGTTATTCACTTTATGTTTTTGTTCATTTCATTTACAATTGTAATTGTGCTATGGCAAATGCCATGCCAATCAGCAAAATACATTGAATTGATTTGAATTGATTTGAATTGATTTGAATTGAATTGAATTGAATTGAATTGAATTGAATTACAAACAGCTGCAGCCTACACCACACTGGAGTAAATACAGCCTGACAGGGCTGATTTAGGGCCTAATTACCCATAGTGACGCCATGGCTCGCAGCTCCGCCCCTTGGCAGTGACGCAGCTGCGTGGAGACGTCAGTTACGTCGGCATGAGAAGAAAAAATAAAAACAGCTTCACAGAGCTCAGCTTTATGATAACAGGGAAATAAAAGAAATATTCCAGCACTCTTCACTAGTCCCCGTAGGCAGCACGATGCCACGACGTGGGTGTGTTGTTGCTTGTAACGCAGGTTGAGGACAAGGAGCTGGCTAGCTAGCTTAGCACAGTCTGACAGTCAGCGTCATTAGCTTGTAGCTAACGTTAACTGGTTACTTTCCTTTGAGTAAGGTAAGAGTTGAGCTTTATTTTCATGATAAAACTAACGTGAGCTGCGTTATTGCAGATAACACATTTAGGAAGAGTTATGTTATTGATGACAGTTTAAATAGACGTCACATTGTTTTGTGAGTTTAATAACAAACAGGCGATAGCTAATGTTAAGTTTAACTTTTATTTAAAGCTAAGTCAAGCTATCTTTGTTAGCTGCTTTAATCCTAGCTACGTTAAATGCAAGAGTATGATAATTTTACTCACCAGTCACAACACTTAGTTACATGTTATACCATTTAGTCTGTCTATAGCTAATTATATTTGGTGGGTACTAGAGTGTCAAACACAGCTTTATGTTGACTTACTTTTGCAGTGTTAATAGTGAGTGAATTACATTTGTTTTCTCTGAAACCGATATTTGAATTTCTGTCTTGCTGGTTTGCTGTCCTGTCAGTTACTATTGTTGTTACTATTCATCAGGTGTCTCAGATGTAAAGTAGTCTCAGATCTGATAAGACTATGAGACCCATCCGTTTGTTTGTGATTTGATGGCTATTGATACATCAAAAAGGGCTATTGTCTATATGACCAAGCTTCAAAACTAGGATGACCTAGTATTGGTGTGGCAGGTGTCTTCAAACTCAAACGACGTTGACAATTGTCATATTTCAGGTAAACATTGACTTGGTAGCAAAGTGCTGAGTTGGCAGCAGGATTTTGGAAGAACAGTAATGTTTAGCTGCTTTTTCATTCTACCCAAAAGTGTCTTGTGAATTTAAGGTGATTTGTAGTTTTAATAACTGTCACATAATGTTTTGAGCTTTAATCTCCTGTTGCTTGATTACCAAATAAATCGATCAAGCAGGAAACACGATAAACATTATAGCTCGTCTTTTACATAGAAGCTTTGTTTTATTTTAGTTTTTTTGTCAAGTGAAAGTGCCAGAAGTGGAAATACTGGTTGCAGATTATATAAATTGGTCTAACTTGGCAGCATTGGGGCAGCGCCCAGTTTTGTGCTTGTTTCTTCACATCTGTGTTATTTGATTATTTGTCAATTTTGAAGTTGCACTTTTGAAGATATCCTGGTTTCTTTAAAATCAGGAGCCTAATATTGTGAAGTGTTTTCATGTCTTGTTTTGGTTATAAGGCTTATAGTTTTAGGTACAAAACACCTTATAATTTTTTAGTAAAACGCTTTGTCGGCCATAAATAAAAATTCCTAGTAATAAATGACTGTCACCCTTTGATTTTCATTCAAACGAAACATTTGATTTATATTAATGCATAGTGCCATATAACCATATTACAAGTGTATAAAGATTAAATCTTGTGTTCCTAACATGACTGTTACAATATGTTTTCAGTAGCCTGTTACTTAAACAAAAATATATAATAATAATGTTTTGAGCTTTAATCTGCTGTTGCTTGATTACCAAATAAATCGATCAAGCAGGAAACGCGATAAACATTCTTGTTCGTCTTTTACATAGAAGCTTTGTTTTATTTTAGTTTTTTTTCAAGTGAAGGTGCCAGAAGTGGAAATACTGGTTGCAGATTATATAAATTGGTCTAATTTGGCAGCATTGGGGCAGCGCCCAGTTTTGTGCTTGTTTCTTCACAT
>CALSCE010009297.1:8585878-8620662 GCA_943593645.1 Bovichtus variegatus | reverse complement strand
GATTAAATCTTGTGTTCCTAACATGACTGTTACAATATGTTTTCAGTTGCCTGTTACTTAAAAAAATATATAATAATAATGTTTTGAACATTTTGTAAGAAGAGTATGTCTCTTTCATAATTTGCCCTGACTTTATGATTATTTTTTTTATCTATATGTTCTTGTTTTAAAGCCAAAGACTTCCAGTTTTATATTAGACAATTAATTTTGTCCTTCTTGTGTCCTTTTAGAGAAAGCAATCATGACACAGAAAGTCAATCTGTGCTCAGTTTCCCTTGGAGTGGAAGGTATGACTTGTGGCTCCTGTGTCCAGTCCATAGAGCAGCGCATCGGGTCGCTCCCTGGAGTCATACATATAAAGGTAAATGTAGTCTTTGTGAAGATATATAGTAAGAACACTGATTTCATTTAGTGTCAATCACCATTTTGTTTCCCACGTTGAGGTGCAGTTCTTAAAATGATTTAAAATGTCTTGCTGGCACTTCCTGTTTAAAAACAGGATCTGAAATTACTACTATGGATGCTGTACCATGCAATCTGTATTTTAAAATATGTTTGTGGAAAAGGCAGATGTGCATTATTATATTAAGTAAAGGGTCCTGCCCATTTTACCAAGTAACATCAATGTAACCATGAGAGATGGCTATATTGCAATAGTTGTGGGCTGCTGTTTTGTTTATTGTGTGTTTACCCCTCAGGCTGGGGTTAAACGAGGAGATAACGTAATAGTGTGTTCCAGATAGAGCTCTGCCCTTTGCAGGACTGTGATAGCAGGTCGATATGCAGCCTGTACCCACAGGAAATGTCATTAATAATGTCTTAAGAGAATTTAGTTCCTGGCTCATTTTAAGTTAATTTATATAGACATGATCTGGGAGGAGTGAATAGATTTTTCTTGGTTCATTCCTTGCCTTCCCCCGTCTCTCGTTCTTGGAAAAAGAAAAAGTTAAGCCAACAGGCAGGCACACACACTTAAAACGTAACCCCCACTGGTGTTTGTAACTTATGGCTCAGTCAAGTGATCCTTCAGTGAGTCACATGTTTCATTCTTGCTAAAGAGGAAAAGTTAAGGGTCATCAATGCTGACACAACACGCTGTGATTTTACCAAGGCCATGCACTCATATGGTCCATTGTTGAGACGATGCAGATTCACAGTATGGCTGTGAAAAAGCCATACTGTGAATCAAACAAACCTCCATTAAAGTGGCAATAAACTTATCATTATGAAGTAAATGTTGATTTTACAATGTAATGAATAATGACACCATCTGCGGTTAGATTGGTTCCCTGTTCCCTTATTCAACCCCAACCTTGACTTTTGTTTTTTTTTTAGGTGTCTTTAGAGCAGAAGAATGCCACCGTCATATTTGACCAGAGCCAGCAGAGCCCCGAGTCTCTGTCGGAGGCCATCGAGGACATGGGCTTTGAATCAAGTCTATCAGACTCCAGCACAGCCTCAACCGTCTCTACAGACACCCAGCTGATCCCCACCCCAGGCCTGACACCAGCAGCCCAACAGGAGGCTTTGGAGAAGCTGTCCCAGATTCAGGGAGTGTTGGATGTCAGAGAGAGCCTTGCCCAGATGGGTTTCACTGTTACATTTGTTCCTTCTCTGACTTCTTCCCAGCAGCTGAGTGAGGTGGTGGAGATCCCCACACCCAGCAGCCCAATGCAAAAAGACCCAACCATGTCCCCATCGCACACCACGGGGGACGGGGTGTCGCTCCTTAAATTGAGCATCGAAGGAATGACCTGTCACTCATGCACCACCACTATTGAAGGGAAGATCGGAAAACTGAAAGGCATTGAAAAGATCAAAGGTGATGTACTTGAACTTTTTACGATCTTTTAGTCATATTGCCTCACTGTCTGAGCTGTAAGTGATGTTGTGACACAACTGCTGAGCAGGAATGCACATCTTACAGATAACAAGTGGCATTGTGTATGACAGGCTCTCTGCATGGTTACCACTGACAGGTTGCTCGGTGGGATTTGACTATGACTGATGAAATCCTTCCTCTGGTATTGTTGTAGGGAAGTGACATGTATAAAGATAGGATTATGTTTTCTGAGTAGTAAGAATGGACTGCTTGTATGTGCTGCCAGCTGTATGCTTCTTATTATAGGTGTCTGGTCCCAAATGGAGTTGTAACATTACTATCGCACAAAATTATCTCCTCATGTTTTAGAATAATGATGATAATCTTAATTTATAAAGCACTTTTCAAAACCCAAGCTACAAAGTGCTTCACACAAGGCACCAAATGAATATTAAGAAATTATAAAATCATTGGATTTTTGTCCCCTTATTAAACAGAAATGAAAAGACAATCAATACTTTATTTATCTCAGATGAAAGTATGTTTTAAAAAATGTTATTAACTCAGCCAGCCTGATTTCCTCAAGGAGGTCAACCCTGAGCCTCAGAGCTTTAAAAAAAACTTTAAAAGCTTTAAAAGACCTCTTCCCAAGTGGGTGAAATTGACATTATTCAGAACCTAAAACAGCGACAAAGACTACGGAAAGGACAACTAATTTAGTTGATCAAACTGAGAGAATGGATAGACTACTAAACTACTGTATTATTTTAGGTATTGTTTATTTAGATGCTTATTTGTAGTGTTTTATATGTTGAAATCATCAGTAAAAACTAAAGTGCCCCAGATCTCAAATAACAGGCTTATATGGTACTGAATGATTGTTTAACGTGATTGATGTGCGTAAATTTCATGTATGCAAATATGGACATGGTTGTTCTTTTAGTTTATTTTAAGTTTTGTTTTCTATAGGCATACAAAATTGATTGCAAACACCGGTGTCATCTTTTCATGCACAATCACTTCCTGTTCTAGTGAAATATTGCCTTTTTTTCCTTTTATGCTTTGCGTTGATATTTTTAACTCTGTCATGTCTTTATTCTTCACAGTTGTTTTAGAGACTCAGGAAGCTACAATCGTGTACCTGCCTTACCTCATCACTGTCCAAACCATCACCGACCAGATTGCTGTGGCCGGCTTCAAGGCTTTTGTCAAGTCCAAGCCTCGCCCTCTGCAGCTGTCCCTCAGCGAAATCGAACGTTTGGTTGATTCTCAAAAACCAACCGTCTCTTCGCCATCAGAGACATCAGAGGAGACCGAAATCTTCATAGACACAACACTTATCGCGCTCAAGGTGAAAGGCATGCACTGCCGTTCATGCGTGGTCAATATCCAAGACAATATCGCTATGCTGCCTGGTATTTCCTCAGTGGAGGTCTCTCTGGAGAAGGAGAAGGCCTCCATCTGCTATGATCCTCTGACGGTCACTGTGGCTCAGTTGCAGCAGGCCATTGAGGCGCTGCCTCCAGGAAACTTCAAGACTCAACTCTGGGACTCCTCTGGCCCTCTCAGTCCTGTTTCCACATTGCCCACGCCTGCCTTAACATCACCTCGGCCTGCACGAACAACCCAGGCCAAACCTGCTGTCTCACAGCCTTGTTTTACCCAGCCTCTAGCATCTGTAGTTAATATTCACATCGAGGGCATGACATGCAACTCCTGTGTCCAGTCCATCGAAGGCATGATCTCCCAAAGGAAAGGGGTGATGTCAGCCCAGGTCTCTCTGTCTGATCACCAGGGGACCTTCAAGTATGATCCCCTTCTGACCACACCAGAGGAGCTGAGGGAGGCCATAGAGGACATGGGCTTTGATGCCTTCTTACCTGGTGAGAGGATAGATGTTATGGTTGTTCAGCTAATTTCTCACATAGTGAAATGGCTAAAGTTGTTTTAATTGTAGTGTTTTAATAAGAGAATTGCCTGCAGATTGTCTAAATCTTAACTTTGTTGCCTCAGGATGCTCCTTAACCAATGGGGGTAGTTTAACTGTGAGGTTGAGACATCATAGCTAACTGCAAATTTGTCTTTTAAAAACTATAATTTGTCGTCCACAGAGACCAATTCTCTGCTGCCTGCACCAAATCCTAGCCTCTCAAAGTCTTCGAGTCTGGCACATGTGAAAGAAAAGGAGCTGGACAGTGACCTACACAAAGAAACCCTGCAGGGACGCAACGGAGACACTCACTCTAAATGCTTCATCCAGATTGGAGGGATGACCTGTGCTTCCTGCGTGGCAAACATCGAGAGAAACCTCAAGAATGAAACTGGTCTGTAAAAAGAGCAAAATATAAGGGCTGTACCGAATAGTGAGAAGCTTCATTCATATCATTGACATTGACAATGACATTCAAATTATAAATCAATATTTGAATGCTGAACAGCTTTTATTTTATTTATTTTTGCATGTCTATTCATTCTGTTTAAACCTGGTATTTCTGCACAGTTGCAGATAAAGATTATGCTAAACTAATATTGTTAGTATTGTAACGTGAGGGTTTGATATGTGGTGTTCGGATACATTTTATTGAGAAGAAACAGCAGGATGACGACGGGTAACTTTCTTAAGTAGCACGTTACTGTTCTCCACACTGAGTCAGCTTCACAACAACAACACTTCCTCGTTCCTAACCTACATGTGACTGAACTAACCAATGAGAAGCTAGGACTACTTAGACTCAGGTAAATGTGAGGAAAACCACAGAGTTAGATTTAACAGATTATTGTAGTAAGTATTTCAACATGTAAACATAACTCGCCAATAACTCAAATATATGATTTAACATCACTTCTGAGCCGTATTATACTATTTTTACATTAGATTCCAGTGGAGGCTGCATAGGATTGCTTGCAGTTTTTTATATATATATATATATATATTATAAAATATTTTTAGGGTAATTAGGTCATAGAATATGGCGACAGACATTCAAATCTTTATTTGATTCAAAAACATGAATAGAAGCTTCGAATCAGCTTCGGTACAGCCCTATATTTAAATTCTATGTCAATGAGGATTAATCGTGTCTCAATGCTTTCACACGAAGCTAAAGAGAAAACCTTTCATGTTGTTCAGGTATCTACTCAGTTCTGGTAGCACTAATGGCCAGTAAAGCAGAGGTGCGTTATAACCCTGAGCTCATCGACCCTGTGAAGATAGCGGAGTGTGTGAAAGAGCTGGGCTTCACCGCCTCTGTTATGGAGAACTATGAAGGTTCAGATGGAAACCTAGAACTAGTGGTGAGTAAACGTAAGGTTGCATTGACATTCTTAGTGTTGGATTAAGAAGAAAAGACACATGTCCCTTTTTATCTACTTGACTGCTCCTCTTCACCTTTTTTCAGGTCAGGGGAATGACATGTGCCTCTTGTGTTCACAAAATCGAATCAAGCCTCATGAGAGAAAAGGGGATTATATATGCCTCTGTTGCCCTGGCAACCAACAAAGCACACATTAAGCACGACTCGGAAATTATAGGGCCGCGAGACATCATCAAGCTGATTGAGGTATTATTCCTGTTTTGTTATTTAAGCATTTGTTCAGTTATTTTATAGCAATGTTCCTTTTTGCATGTTGACACCAACATTCATGCAAACCAGAGAATTTGTGAAACTTTGAATACTTTTCAAGTCAAGGAAATTTGATCTGTAGTTTGGCTGTTATTTGTAGAATCTGGGGTTTGAAGCATCGTTGGTGAAGAGAGATCGCACTGCCAGTCACCTGGACCACAGCAAAGAGATACGACAGTAAGTAGCATTTTGTACTCCAATAATAATATAATGTGTATATATATATATGTGTGTGTGTGTGTGTGTGTGTGTGTGTTCGGGTTTTTTGTTGTTTTGTTTTTTTAATGATGACTCAACAATTCGTCTTGCTTATCTCAGAAAACAGTTCTGTTTTTAGGTCAGGCAGCTGCTTAATGTGGTTGTACAGAAGGGGAACATTACTCAATGTAATCTGTTATTACAACACCTAGATTCTCTACAAATGACATACAGCATGGGCCATTAATGCCAGGGAAAATATCAATGATGTCAATTCAGAGAGCTCTAGTTGGGGAATAATGTTTTGAAACATTACATGTGGGAATAGTACAGGAAAGAAGGTCATGAGATAAATTGTTATCTTCTCTTTATATAATACTTCATGTACAAGCATACAGGCTGGTTGACATTCAAATTTTAAATCAACATTAAAATGCTGCGCAGCTTTTTTAAATTTGTTTTAGATTCCAGTGGTGGCTGCGTAGGATTGTTTCTGACTCATGTGATCCAAACATTTCCAATAACTCCAGAGAGTTGTTAAGTCCACATTTATTTTAAAAAGATAGATTCAATCTTTTGTAAAATTCACAACATGTTTTTATCGACACACCATTTTTGAAGGGAATATTGGGAAACTGAAAGGGATTAAAAGGTCAAAGTTGATTGTACTTGAACTGTTTACAAGCTTTTAGTCATGTATTGCCTCACTGTCTGAGCTGGAAGTGATGTTTTAACACAGCTGCTGCGCTACACTATTATAGTAAATCACTTTAATTTGTTATAAAAAATAAAGAAAAAGGATCATATTTTGTGTCTGACTCCGCTTGGCACTCCATCAACACGTCATCACTTTCATACCAACAACGACTGTAGTAAGATGTCAAAGAAATTGACATTTTGGAAGCATTCATTTAAACAGATGAATCACTTAATTCAAATTAAGGATTTAGTTGGACGATTTTTCTTTATTTTTTTAGAGAGATGAAGTCATAACATATGACGACAGACATTTAATTTAAAGCTTCAATCGTAAACCTCAATAGAAGCTGTGAATGTAAAAGAATGGCATTTGGTACAGCCCTAATACTGTAAGAACGTGGGTGTGTTCAGCGTTATATGCAGTGCTTGTGGGTCGATGCTTGGTGTCGTGATGAAGAGTCTCCATGTACATTTGCTTTGCTCCTCTGTGAGGAGATTTAAAACCTAGATCACAAAATAAAACGCACAACTGTCTCTGCTCTCTAAGGTGGAGGAAATCCTTCCTGGTGAGCTTGTTTTTCTGCGTGCCGGTGATGGGCATGATGACCTACATGATCATCATGGACCACCAGATGAATGTTTCACATCAACACAACGCCACACTGGAGGACCGCAACCACTACCACTCCACCATGTTCCTGGAGAGGCAGCTGCTGCCAGGCCTCTCCATCATGAACCTTCTCTCCTTCCTCTTTTGTGTGCCTGTACAGGTAAATCAGAGGGATCAACTGCACTTCCTGGAAATTTCAGCAGCACATCCACATTTAGATTTTGAAAGAGGAACTTATTCGGGGCGGGGGGGGGGGGCTCTGAATGAAATGTTTGTGGTTTAGTGAATTCAAGCTTTTCTGTTTCTTCTTTCTTTAGTTTATTGGAGGTCGCTACTTCTACATTCAAGCCTACAAAGCCGTCAAACACCGATCGGCCAACATGGATGTGCTCATAGTTCTGGCTACCTCCATAGCCTTCACCTACTCACTGGTCGTCCTAATAGTGGCCATGGTGGAGAAGGCTCACGTCAACCCCATCACCTTCTTCGACACACCGCCAATGCTTTTTGTCTTCATCTCCCTGGGACGCTGGCTGGAACAGATAGCCAAGGTTTAGCATTATTGATATCTATGACGTGAAACTCAAGACCTCAATTGAATGTATTAGTCACTTTGAAATCTTCTTCTTCCATCCAGAGCAAGACGTCTGAAGCTTTGTCCAAGCTCATGTCTCTACAAGCAACTGAGGCCACAGTGGTCACCCTCAGCAGTGACAAGTCCCTTCTCAGGTACTCGTTGTTTACAAGAACCTTTAGTTGGTTTTACATTACAACATATCTAACTATTTGCAGTTGTGACATAACAAAGACTGTATAAACAAAGAAGAACTGGTCAATTCCAACTGGGATTCAGATTTAATCCCCAACTTTAATCTTGCATGTCGTCTGAAAACACCACAAGCCATCTCCACAATATTACAATTTAATTTCTCAGAATTGCCCAATGCTAATGTGTGAAATAAAAAAATCACTAGTCAAGTTAGTTGGCAGTTTTATATCCATCACAATGAACTTTACTTGTTATGCAGCAGTGGGATGCATACATTTAGCTCACATAAATAAAAAAACTAAAACACAATAAAAACAAATCAGTCTGTTTTTAAAAGTTTAAAAAAAAGTATAAATAAGATAAACCGCTATGCAAATAACTATGTTTTCCTCCGAGAGTTTAGGAGGGTATAAAGGAGTGTTTGAATGAATTGGTTTTAGCCAGTGGAAGTCTGAGGAAAGTTCCAGATGGCAGAAACTGAAACTGTCCATGTGCAGGACCATGGGTCATGTCCTCTCTTTTTAGCAGGCTCCATGTATAGTTTAATAAAATTGTGCATACTTTTTTGCTGTTGTGTAAAATCCACTGCAAAAGTTTACTAATAGTAATAGTCGAGCATTGTATCGACACTGTATTATTTACAACATTTCCATTGTTTGACACTCCTGTGTTCCAGTGAGGAGCAGGTGGATGTTGAGCTGGTGCAGAGGGGCGATGTGGTGAAAGTCGTTCCTGGAGGGAAGTTTCCAGTCGATGGGAGGGTCATCGAGGGACACTCCATGGCCGACGAGTCTCTGATCACAGGTTGGTCACAGTGAACGAAGGACCAAGTACCTATTAGTATTGACTGAGGGCTCACTATCGATATTGTTGGCAATAATATGCTAAAATGTAAGTATTCAGATTAAGTGAGCCCATGTAAGAGTTTCAACTTGCTACTCCTGCTCTGATTGGTCCCTGAAATGAGTGCCTTTTAGCCGTTTGTCCTGCACTGAGTTACCTACTGTCGCAGTGTGGACACAGTTCACCACAACAATTATTCACATCGTTGGTACCAGTATTCAATCAGAAAAAATATTTTAGAATATGAAAAGATAAATTGCGAACGTGTAGTCTACTATATTATTTGAGATGGGGCTGAACGATTGGGAAATATATATCTAGTTGCGATTATTTTAACTGAAATTGGAAGGAATGATGATTTTTGCATCATTATTTTCATTGAAAAATATATTAAAATCATCATGGAAAGATTTTTTTCTTAAGCCTGTAGAATACAATGTGTAGGCCAGGACATCTCTGCAACACTACAATACTTCATTCAGAATTTTATTTTTACACATATTTTGCCTTTTAATAAATATTGTGCCTATTGACATTGCACTAGTCCATATAGACATTTTGATCAAATTCAAATGAATTGTTCAGCCATTGCTACAGATGTCCTGCTCCTGTTTCGTGCTGCCTTGGACTGTCCTGTTGCCGACCAGCTGTTGCTTTGTGACTCCAGGTGAGGCCATGCCAGTGACTAAGAAGCCCGGGAGCTCTGTGATAGCAGGCTCCATTAACCAGAATGGCTCTCTGCTCGTCAGTGCGACACATGTTGGCATGGACACCACGCTGTCTCAGATCGTCAAACTAGTCGAGGAGGCTCAGACTTCAAAGGTGAATTATGTGGTTGGAGATCTGCACTGTATCTACCTGCTTTGATGGTAATTGCTGAGGTGTTTAATTCTTGACATTTCATTTTCAGGCTCCCATCCAGCAGTATGCAGATAAGATCAGTGGCTACTTTGTACCCTTCATTGTTGGCATATCCTTACTCACGCTGGTCGCCTGGATCGTCATTGGGTTTTTAGACTTCTCTCTCGTGGTGGAGTACTTTCCTGTGAGTCTTCTTTTCAATCTTGATATCTGACTATACCAAGCTCCTCAGGATAGCATCAGGAAATGACATCTATTACTCTCTATTCCTTTTTTGCGGAATTTATAACATTAGACATGTCATTGCATCTGATATTGTTCCTTTATAACTATTTAACTTTCTTTTCCACAGCGATGGTAAAAGTGATTTGTATTTAATTTGAAAGAATAGCTAACGGCCTCATTTCCTCCCTGCAGGGTTACGACAAGAGCATCTCCAGGACGGAGGCAGTGATTCGCTTCGCCTTCCAGGCCTCCATTACAGTATTATGCATCGCATGTCCCTGTTCCCTTGGCTTGGCAACCCCGACAGCTGTCATGGTGGGCACAGGGGTTGGAGCGCAAAATGGCATCCTGATAAAAGGAGGAGAGCCACTCGAGATGGCGCATAAGGTGTGTTGATCATATTTTGACACCCCTACGTAGCCAGCCAATTATGTGACAGACCAACTGTCAATTTTAACACGTTAGGAAATTGGTTTCCTAGGTTACAAAGATGTTGCTCTGATTAAATACCGTAAAAACATTTAAAGTTTAACCTGATAGTATTTCTTTTTCATTTCCCTTTATTGGCAGGTCCAGTCGGTGGTGTTTGATAAGACTGGGACGATCACATATGGAGCTCCGAAGGTTATCCAAGTCAAGATAGTTGTGGAGGGGAACAGGATGCCTCGTTCCCGACTGCTGGCCATCGTGGGTACAGCTGAGAACAACAGTGAACATCCTCTGGGAGCAGCTATCACCAAATACTGCAAACAGGTTGGTCCCTACCTTACATTAACACCCACACCACATTAGGGAAAATCTCAGATCCTCTATATTAGTGTTCATTTTGTGAACAAAAAATACGACTAAACATGTTCGTCAACAACCTTTTTCCCGTGATTTAAAGAACGGTGCCGACGTCATTAAACACTCACTTTGACTAAATCAACAAGCAATATTGTTGTCAGAAAAAGATGAGACTAGAGAAAAGTAGTGTTAAAAATAAAAAATCTTTCTTCATTTTATATTGACAACAAAGAGGAGTAATTCTTTTCTCAAGGCAGCAGTATCAGGACTACAGCAGCAACATTCAATGAGCACAGTCAGGAGGACTCGGAGTGACTAACTTACTTTAAATTTACAATTACAACAACATGGCTTGGGGGAAAGACATGAGGTGATATTTTGGCTAGACTAGTTTGACTGAAATCTTCAACATAATCAGATGACTAAAAAAAGACTAAAATGTCAACAGTATTCATTGAATAAAACTTAAATATTAATGATTTTTCTTGACTAAGATGAGACTAAAAGACTTTTAGTTAACTAAAACTTAACTAATAAAATAAAAACAGGATGAGGTTGACTAAAGATGATTTAAAAACCTAGGTTAAAGGACATTTGACACAGGAATAAGATTAAATTGAAAAAAGGCACTACTGTACATGATCCTCCACATGATCCAGAAATGTGTTATTAAACATCCATCACTCTTTGTGTGAAGGAGCTCGCCACAGAGGCTCTTGGCGCATGCACTGACTTTCAGGCAGTGCCGGGCTGTGGCATCCGATGTCAGGTCAGCAACACGGAGACCCTGCTGAGGCAGTCGGACAGCGAGGACAACAACCAGCGCAACAGTGTCCTCGTCCAGATCAGCGACACCCGGATAGCCACCAGCTCCCATCCGCTCATCATGGACCCACAGCCTCTAAGTATGTTGGGAAACACATCGCTGTAGTCGTGCATTCAGCAGAAACACTGAAACATTTAGTAGGGAGTGATACAGTTGCTGTTGTCTAACCCAAATGACCTCTGTTTGTAGGCCTTGTGCAGACAGCCACCTACGTTGTCCTGATTGGCAATAGAGAGTGGATGAGGAGGAATTGCCTGCAGGTCAGACCAGACATAGATGAGGCCATGGTGGAACATGAGCGCAGAGGACGCACTGCTGTTCTAGTCGCTGTGGACGGTGAGTAGTACTGTTTAACATGAAATGTCGACTTTATTTCTATTTGCCATCATTTCCTGTCTGACTGCCAACAGTTGTGTTCTTGTCTAAAACGACTTGTATTCCTATTGTTAAGCATGTTAATTTGTGCGTAGATTTGCTGTGTGCGATGATAGCCATAGCAGACACCGTGAAGCCAGAGGCTGAGCTGGCAGTCCACACTCTGATCAGCATGGGGCTGGAAGTTGTGCTGATGACCGGAGACAACAGCAAGACGGCACGAGCCATTGCTGCTCAGGTATGAACAGAGGGCGTTTATAGAGCTGGGTGAAGATCAATTGTTTGTGAAAAGAAAACATTGGCAATCTTGCTACAAAAAACAACAACGTTGCGTTTCTAACAACATAAAAAAAAGACGACACACAAACCAAGATGTTATCACAATATTACAGAAATCAAATTCTTAGAAAATATCAAGTCTCAAATGCTTTATAAAGCCATAGAGTGCTGCAGGAGTTCTAAAACCGAGGAAATTAGTTGGTATTTTTTGCACTTCCGGTTACCTTGTCTTGAAGTCAATAGGTTTTTTTTAATGGGTTTTTGGTGAGATGCCTGAAATAAGCTCTCTAAATCAAGGAAATTTGAACGTTTTGCTCTACAACATGAAATACGTCAGTAAATACCGCAATTGTGACGTTGAAGTCATGCGACCGTGGTGTAGTGTGTTTATAGCCTAACGTTACGTGTAGGTACCATAAACTTGTGTTTGCCACAGAGATTTTCTTTTGAAATAATCCAAAATTCAATGAGAAAATATACCAGTGGCTTTTTGTCGAGGTAACCAGGGTGATGCTATCTTCCGGGTTGGTCAACAAAAATACATCATTCCTCTGTTTTATTTTATTATTGCTCAAACAAAAAACCTTCTTGGTCGTGTTGCCCAGGTCTACCATTTTGTATGTTTCTGTGTTTCTGAGCTTGTCTGCCTCTCTGCGTCTCCCACAGGTGGGTATCAGGAAGGTGTTTGCAGAGGTACTGCCCTCCCACAAGGTGGCCAAGGTGGAACAGCTGCAGCAGGCAGGAAAGATAGTAGCCATGGTGGGCGACGGCGTCAACGACTCACCTGCTCTGGCCATGGCTGATGTGGGCATCGCCATAGGAACCGGGACAGATGTGGCCATAGAGGCAGCAGATGTGGTGTTGATCAGGGTGAGAATTTGAGCTTTGGGTATTTATTTTTTTGAGGCTGTTATGAATTCATTTTTCTGGACAGATTGGCTGTTTCTTAACCTA
This sequence comes from Bovichtus variegatus, assembly GCA_943593645.1. Classification (NCBI taxonomy): domain Eukaryota; kingdom Metazoa; phylum Chordata; class Actinopteri; order Perciformes; family Bovichtidae; genus Bovichtus; species Bovichtus variegatus. The sequence continues at coordinate 8,607,792 of CALSCE010009297.1, read as the reverse complement.
AAAACACCAAATCTGATGTTTCTGCCGTGCAGCATAGACGCAGTGTGAGCACGCACAACACAACTCTGTGTCATGATAATTAATATAAGTAAATCAATAATAAGGGATTCTGCAATATGCTGTATTTTGGCAAGACATGATATGTAACAATATCTGTGTAACTCGGAAAAACATATATTCACATTTTAGAAATACTGTAACTTATAAATACAGAAGTCTGTTATTATTTTTATTAACTGAATTGTGAAGTGCATTGTATTTTGTTTAATTTTAGTTATCTTAAAATCAGCGTCTAGGAGTGTGTAGCAAATGACCATTTTTGAGTTGATACTACTGTTGTATGTATATAGAATAATGCTACTAGATTGAAAATATATTATTATTTTTTTTGTTTTTTATACAATTATGTGTTTATTTTTTACCACTTTTTTTTTTGTTTTTCAAACATTAACCTTTTAAACCCCTGAATAAAGGCGCTGCCTTATTATTTGAAATGTGTTAACCTCTCTGCAGAGATTACTTGGAATGTGGTTTTAATCTAATATTAAGCCTTTGTTCTCTGCCTGGCTGCAGAATGACCTCCTGGATGTGGTGGGCAGCATCGACCTCTCTAAAAAGACCGTCAGGAGGATCAGGATCAACTTTGTTTTTGCTCTTATCTACAATCTGGTTGGCATTCCTATTGCTGCTGGTAGGTGACAGCAAAGGATTTATTTAACCGATGTCTTCACATTGACCGTAACCATTGCAATCATTTTGACCACAGCAGTAACATGAGCCCTGTCCGTCCACAGGCGTGTTCCTTCCCATCGGTCTGGTGTTACAGCCTTGGATGGGCTCTGCTGCGATGGCGCTGTCGTCTGTCTCTGTGGTTTTGTCCTCCCTTCTCCTCAAGTGGTAATGAGAGATTTAATGCAATACACTACAGGCCGAGTGCAAGACTACTGTCTTTTCCTACACTGGTCACTTTTGAATATGGGCTATTTTGCTTCTATAACATGTCTTCTTTAATAGTGGTATGAAAACATCCAAAATACACATTCAGGTGTTTATTCTACCACACTTTGTTTATTTGCATCTGTAGATTTCCATGAATGTATGCTAATAAGCACATATTTAATAAGATAATGCCTCATTTAGATATTTAAAAATAACTTTTCATAAAACTTGTAACTCAAAAAAGAATTGTCATAATGTAAGTAATCAACTGTGGATGTTTAATGGTGATATCTATTAGTTCTTACCCTATTCACCTGTATTGTATCCCCCTTAATGCTTTGTTGAGGCCTTTTTTATCTGTGTGCTTTGTTTTTCTGCTTTTTGATTTATAATTATCTAAAACCATTTTTCAAGCACTTTCAACATTTGTCTCTTTTCTTCGTTTTTGTTTAGTTACACTAAGCCAACTGCTGAGAAGTTGGAGGCCAGACTGGGTAACAGCAGGCGGCAGGGCAGCCTGTCCGATGTCAGCGTCCATATCGGCATGGGCGAGATGCGTCGTCCCTCCCCCAGACTCAGCCTGCTGGACCGCATTGTCAACTACAGCCGTGCCTCCATCAACTCCCTGCGCTCCGACAAACACTCTCTCAACAGCTTGGTGCTCAGTGAGCCCGACAAACACTCACTGCTGGTGGGGGAAGCGCTGTGTGAGGAGGAGTTTTGCTGAATACATGAGGCTCACAAGGGGCAGATACTACTTTTTTATTTTTTTTAAATTTTTAATGCCGAAGTAGATGCTAACTGCATTTATTCGAGGCTAGGCCATTGAATAGCGGCCCATCCATCTGCTGTAGGTGCCTCAGGGCAGCACAAAAAAAAGAAAGCTTACATGTCCCTGCTTTTCTTTTAGCTCAAGCAGCTGATCATATGCACTTCAGAGCCCGAGGAGGTGATCTCCTCTCCCTCAGTTCCAGACTATCTTTTGTTGAGGTCACCGCCCTCGGGCACACTCCAACCCTTTGACACTCTCTGTGGGCATGAAGCATCTACAGAGCCTTGCAGCAAGCGTCCACCTCCAGGAAGCAGAGTGATGATCACTGTGGTCATCTGACAGTACAATCTTTAACACCGATCCAAAGACATTTTAACTGTGGTGCCCTGTGTAGGAGTGGACACTACCAAGTTATATTTTAACTCTTTTCCTTAAACGGAAAATTATAATAACACTGTTGTATAATTCTATTCCAGAGTATTTATATTACCCTTATTTATCTTTTTTTTCCATTATATCCTATGTGAAAAATGAAGTTGTTGAATCCAAATTTTAATTTTCAATTTTAATTTTCAATCTCAGAAAATGGCGTAAGGTAAGGCATGGAAACTCGGTCAATCAAAGTCGTATAGTAACTTGCTGAAAACTGAATTTTGTGCTAATGGAGTGAGTTGTAAACGTCGCTGTAACCCAAGTGCCAATTGAAGTGCCACCTCGGCAAAGTCGAACACATTCCAAAGATAGCACCGCATGGAGGTTACCTTGGACTTAATGTGGAAAAAGTGTGAACAGAGATAAGGTCAACGCCTCGCAGCAGAGACTGTGAATGGAGACTCCAACTATAGCAGACTTGTCATGGGTTTCTATAGTTGTGTCTGCATCTTTGGTTAATGATTCAAGATGCCTGTCAATGAATGTGAACATTATTCACTGGTAAACTTGAACAGAAATTGTTACATGGATGACTTTGTGCTTAAATGACTTTATTTGCTCGTGGCAAATGGAAGGTTTTGTGTTGTGATGCAGTTTGTTGTGAAAAATACAAATGGGCCTTTTTCACGACATTTTGACGTGACGGTATGAAAAGCACAGAGGTAATTAATAAAATGAATGATGTTGTGGAACACATGAACAGAACATTGTTAATGTTTTCAGTAACACGAGTAATGCTTTTCCTACTGTGACAAGTCAAAATGTCTGCCTATTGTAATTGCGTTTGTTTTTTTTCTGTCATCACTCTCTATAAGATGTTTTTACTGTTTCAAGGAATTTCTTTCAGTGGTCGCAAGTCTTTGCTTTTTTTTTTTTTTTTTTTATGTGATTCACAGTGTTCCAAACGTCTTTTAAAGGTTCAATGTGTAATTCTGAGCCACATGCTCCAAAGAAATAGGGGGCAGTATTTCACCTCTGAACTGGCTCCATACAATCTCTAATGTTCATATTTTAGTTGTAGTAGTTAGGCATATTTATTGTATTCTAATGTATTCCTTGTATTGTGTATTTTTTTTACTCCTGTGTAATGTCTGTCAGTCAGTCAGTGGGCAGGAATACCAAAATTCGACCAAACTGCTGAAACTCTGGGAGCCGGTCAACAAAACACAGCTGTTTTATAATCTTCACGTGGGGCTGATCCCTCTGTGTTTACTGGGCACTAATATTAACCGGGGCTGAAGTCTGTGTGACGTGACGTTAGTTTGTTTATTGGACTAAATCCAAAGTGGCAGAAACTAGAAAACGACCCGCATATTCGTCTCGTCTGCCCGGTGGCGAGCTGCTCTCCTGGCTGCGTCGCCACCGGGCAGACGAGACGAATACGCGGGTCGTTTTCCCGAGCCCCAGTCAGCAGCCGATGAGCTCAGCCAGAACAAGCCCCAGGTCCAGCACTGTGACTGAACTCGTGCCAACTGCTGACTGAAGCTACGCCGTTTCCCGGGGCTGCCGACCGCTATACACTCAGCAAAAAAAGCCTCCTGCCTTTTCTCGTTTCTACCACTTTAAATGTGATCCAAAAAACAAACTATAAAACGGACACGGAACATAGCTGTAATATTTACGAGTCAGGCAGCTGTACTTCTTCTCCCTCTGTACTGAGGGCAGACTGGCTATTACAAGACTGGAAGGAGCGCAGCTAGTCAGTTAGCATGCTAACTTCAGTAGATATTTCTGCAACACATAGACATCTGACATAAAGTCAACACTGTTACCTCCTCAGATTATGTTGATAATGTTGGTAGATTGTTTTTAAAGTTTAAATTCTGGCATATTACTCATTGAACCTTTAAACCCCGGGAGCAGGAAACACAGCTGTGTCTCTGCAGTTCCACCGAACAAGTTACTGAGAGACAAATGATGATGAATTAACGAGATTGTTTCTTAAAAATCACATTGTACAACTTGAAAAATTGAGATTACATCTTGCAATCGTAGACGGCTATTCTTAAACTGTCTATGCTTTATTTTTATTTTTTTTCCTGTAAAAGCATTACAAAGATTTTCTGAATCACCATCTGCTGTCAAATCAGGAGATGATCACTACCGTCGAGCTATTCCTTGAATTTTTATGTCTCAATTTCTAGTATGTTTTGTTGATAGAAATAGCCATCAGTTTGTCCTGCCGCTTTCCCATGATGCATTATGTTCTGTATCAATCACAGCCCGCTGAGTGCAATTATGCCAATCTGTTGTTTTTTCTGCATTGCTTTGTTAAGACGTCCATAGGGCTTCAGATCTGTGTGCGGTCAGATTTAAGCAAGTCCATGTTTGCTGTCTTTCATAGTTCTTCTGAACAAGATGTGCCTTGGAATAAAACGCTTTTGTAACGTCACTCGGCTGTGTCTTGTTTAACCCAGAAGATGGTGCTGTGGCGCTGTCTGCTAAACATAATCAACAAACCCCAGATACAAGATTTCATCAACTTTATTTCATCCAGTTAGTCTAAACATCACATCACCCCAGTGTACTGCAAAACACATACCATGTTTAATCATTTTTCAAAGTGAAAGCAAACTGTAAATGACTTCTTCCTTCTGAGTCGATTTGTATCGCTTTGGCTGTAGTGACATTTCATCTCATTTGGTAGATTGAAGCTTGTTCACATGTTATGTATTAGGTAGTTAAATTTAATATTTTTAACACATTATAAAAGGGAATTAGTTCTCATTAGATGCAGTCAGGGGTTAAGGTAATTAACATCTACCAAAGGGCCAGTTTAGTATTTATCATCTTTTCTTACTCCCTCGCTGATAAAGGATGTGCTAAAAAGCGTGGTCAGGAAACTGAACGGTTTTAACAAGTTTTTAAAATTTGCAGCATTTAAAATCTGTTACCATATTGTGCTTTTCTGGACTAACACAGCGTAAACCGCTGGAATTAGAAAATGCTACATTCAGTTACCTTTAACACTAGAATAACAAACTTCACTTCAAACCAGCTAGGGAACAGCTCCAACTCCACATCTCTCTGGAAACACTGACGAACTAAAGTAAAGTTACTTATACAGCAATATATGTAAGTAGATTTACAGTATATTAAACATTTAACACCTTACAGAAATTACACACCATGATGAGCAAAAGATGCAATGAAATCAAATCATTGTTCACAAGCGTTTGATGTGTTTGAAATGTAAACATTTGCATTATTTGGACCAAATGATTTTAACACGCACTGGATCCTAAAATCAGTTTTAAATTCATTCAAATGTGGATAGATTTGCTCAATACTGCTTGTTGGTTTAGTGGCTTCAAGTCCATCTTTTTCACTCTCTGATTTTAAAATGTCCAATGATAAATCTGGCACGTGGCACACAACCGCCATCAGCTTTATAAACCAGCAGGCCCTCTCAACACAGGTTACACCACCTGTTTCCAAACATACCAGACGGGGCATAATCATCTGAATACTGCAGACCTCAGGAACAGGTACAGAACAAAAGTTAGAACATCAGACTGCACCTGCTTTATCTCTGTGATAATGTGTGCCGTATGTCATAACTAGGGTGTGCATATTTCTCACTTTAACGGTGATATGCAGCCTGCTCTGTGATTTGTCCACACAGCAGGTTGAGTTCATCATTAAAACACATATTGCTCAGATGGATCCCTCTCTGTAAACATCATCCTTTCCTTGAAAAATATATCTTGAAATGTTTTTGGCATTGTTTTCCCAATACTGAAATCCATATCTAATATATGTAGAAGTGTACTATGATACCTCGAAAACAATATCAATGTGATAAAACTGCCACATAATCCTGAAATGTGTCACTTTGTGCGGTAATAATCAAGCCTCTTAGGATGCTGCATTAAAGTACAGAAGGTGGATACTATACACGTTTGTATAAGGCATGAATGAGTTGTTGAGTTTTGATGGTATGAAGTAAGGTGATCACAAAATCCTGGATTAACAATTGACGATTATGGAAGTGAGAAGCAGTGTGTTTGGCAAAAATGATCATTAATGACACATTTTGTCACCACTGTTCAGCTCTCCTGAGTGTGGCCTCTGTGTGACTAAATATACAGAACAAAAACATTTCTCACAGAGGTTAAATCATACGAGTGGTTTGTTCATGCATGTTTGAATAAATAGTATGATAAACACTGATTATTAAGACATCAAATAGCACCGTGTTGGCCCATCGATGGTTGCCACCATCATAGCATCACATTTTATAGGGTGAATCCCTGGAGAGTTGTTTTCAGATTCATGATTAGATGTCAAGAGGCCTCAAGGCTCACTGAATGTCACTGATTTGGCAAAATGAACTGAATTAAAGTGAATGCACTTATTAGAAATGACACTGTCGAGAGTACGCGAGTACAGATTTGGCAAACGCATGAACTGCAGAGGTTTTTGTATAATCAATGTTAAAGTCTGATTATAATCAATTATAATTCAATTATAATTGCCTATAATAAGAAATAAGATGACTGCCAACCTCAGGTAGGAGACTATGAAAATGGTTTGGCGGCGACATGCGATCGACAAGTCACCAACTTAAAAATACTGCACAGAAAAAAAAAAAGATGTCCACTTAAAAACAACCCTACACTGGCCACTATACAGTATCTGTCATGATAAAACATCGTACTTTTCATCCGGCCCAGTCGGAGAAAATCTTCTCTAGCAGTTACAATAAAATCAACAATCACATCGACAAAAGCAAACATCTCGTTACAAAGAGACTGACTGAGAGAGGGAGTCCTCACATATCCATCTGAATGGTGGAAACGAGGAGACACAAACTTAACTTTGGCACACTGAATGAGGAGGGCTGGCAGAGAGGCGCGGACTGAGCCTGCAGCTGTGTTATGGCAGTGTTTGGATAAGGGGGCTGCGCACTCATAACCCTTTGTTGAAGTAGACCCTCTCTACTCCTGGGTGGTTGGCCCGGATTTTCTCCTGCAGCTCCGGCTCCAGGCGGCTGACTGATATAGAGCTGGACCAGGGGGAAGGAATGGGAACAACGCAGGGGTTAATGGGGCAAACACACATGTACTGTAGGCGTGTTATGCAACTTTTCAAGCAGAGAAGAATCCAGGTTCTGTGGCGACGACAGACTGGCTGCTTTTATCTCAGGGTCAAGTTTAAACTTTTCACTCACCTCTTCTGAGGGAACAATGCGCAGCACAGTGGAGTGGCAAACACCAGGCTGAAAAAGAAACGCAGATATATGAACCGTGCAGACACACAACCCAGAGCTTCCTGTTCTGACGGCATCTGATCGTCTGAAAAGTGAGCGTAAATTCAGTGGTGTGGTCATAGCAAGCCGGTCGTTCCGTGGCAACAAGCTTTAAAATCAGTATTTAAATCATTTCTCCATTATTATATTTATATGTATATTACATTTTCCGGAAAAATATGTCCAGAAACTGTTTCTAGACACAACCAGACTCTGAGAGGCTGTACTAAAGCACATTGATGCTCGGAGCTACATGTTAATGCTACATCAGCAGGCTAACATGCTCTCAATGACAATGTTATTATGCTGATGTTTAGCAGGTACTGTATATAATTAACCACGTTCACCATTTTAGCTTAGCATGTTAGCATGCTAACATTTGAGGATTCACACGAGAAAACAAAGCTAAACTGAGGCGTATGTGGGTGTCTTAGTTTTGCAGGTAATTGGTCACCGCATGATGTCGCTATATGACAAATTAAGGGATTACCGAAATCAGTTGGATTAATCCTCTGGTGAACAGAAATGTCTGTTCTAATGGCAATCATCAACGAGGCGTAGATATAGATAGTTCAGTCTGCAACAAAATCAATAAACTTCAACCCATTGCACTCCAAAACACTCGTGATCATTTGCTTCATTGCACAAAATGTATGAAAAACACCCAGAGATATTGAAGGGAAAGGTACCTTGGTATAAAAAGTATGGCAAAAACTCTGATGGATGACAAATTTATACTGTCATATCACCCACCCCATGACAGGTCTGCTCTGTGTGTGTGTGTGTGTGTGTGTGTGTGTGTGTGTGTGTGTCCGCTAGTTTGCAGGATGTGCTGCTCAAATCACTGTCATATCGTCTGAGCTGAACTGAAGGAATGTTACACATGATTTGAGGTCACAGGAGGCAAAGCGGGGCCAGGGAAACATCAGCGGAACACGTGGCAGGATATGTGGATCAGAGGACGACAGAGCTGTGATTGTGAGAACAGATGTGTGGCACGTTTGTTTATGAGACTAAAACATTTAGATATATTGTCAAAGGTCCGAGACGGGCATAATATCTGGGAAAGTAACAAATCTTATGAGCACGTTCCTCTTGAGATACTTCACAATAACTGACACAGTTACGTTATTTAAAGTGACATAAACATTAGGATTACTGACATTTCTTAGCCTTTTAAGAAAATAAGTTGAAATTTCAATGGAATTTGACATGGCTGCTTATCAGGTGGACCATCTCTGACGACTCACCAGAATCCCACCAGGCCAACTTGAATAGGTGCACTCATCCATGGGAACTTCTGAAAAGACCAGGCAGAAAAAAACCACGAATGAGGGGCACAAAAGCAGCGTTGAATTCCCATACTAGAGTGGCCTCGTGTCCTCAGTGCTTTTCATTCCTCCGATGCGTGATTACGGAAATACAAGCAGAGTGGTCGACTTAGCGTGGAACATGATGTTCCCACCACCATTTAAACTTCAACACATTAAACATGTGAGGATGAATGATGTGCAGGATGTCACAGAAATATGCTCACCCTCAGAAAGGCCTTCTTTTCCAAATGGTTCATTAAAAACGGGGGGATAGCTGAAAAGACACACGGAAATATTATCGCTGTACAATGCATTTTCAACTAAAATTGGAAAAATACAATCGAGTTGGTCGTTTAAAACTTGGATTTTTGTTTTTCTCTGAATTAAATGTCGCCGCAAACCTGACAGCCGGTGTCTAATTGTACTGATGGTGTAAAAATATTCATACCCATTCCTGGAGAAGCCATGAGGATTCTGGAGACCACGACCTGAGAGATAGCCTGCTGTGCAGCTTTCGTCGACTCTCCTAACCGGTTGTCGTTCTCATCTGTTATGGGAATGCCGTGTTGAAGTTCTCTGAAGACAAGGAGCAAATGCTAATTAAATCTTAAATCAACTGACTTTTTATTACACCGACGAAGAAGAATGGCCTCAAAATGTCCCAGGAAACAAATGATTATTTTCAGATTCAGGAAAAACGTGAAACAAAACCGCAGTACAAATGTAAACAACCACCACAGATCTTTAGCAAGTCACTTAAAGAGGCAACACATTATTGAGTAAAGCACCTCGTTTACATAGTATCCTTGGTTTATCTTTCTGCAATGATATTAGTGTGAACATAAACGGATGGTTTACAAAGTATCTCGGCAGTTACTTCTACTTACTTTGTATATTCCTGTTATTCTAGGAATTCTGCTATCAGAGAGTCGAAGACTACAAATAGCCTGGGCACACCTCCTGTTTTCACAACATGGATACTTTAGTCCTCTTGGAGTTCACAATATAGGACACATGATGGCCTACTCTGGAGCTCATAGTGCCACTTCTGCAGGAACTCATCTTGTACCCTCTGAACAACTGCTAGCTTCAGCCATTTGATATAATCACACCGCTGTTCCAACCGAAGGTATGAAAAACCCCGAATAATGTAATACTTCACCATTAGCCTCCTGTCTTCTCAAGGTCAAAGCCATTACGCATTGCAATTGACGACATGCTTGAAAACGATGACGCACTATGCTCAGTGGTGAATGTACCCCTTACCTTTGTCTCATCAGTGGGATGTTGATACAGTTAGCAGCAGCTACAGCAGCAAATGGAACAAACCGTCCAATCAGGGGCGAGATGTGCTACGGCAGGAGAGAGGATGCATAAAAACAGGAGGGGAGAAATTAATCATTTGGCTCCGCCGTACTCTGATAGCACCAATGTCATCTTTAAGACCAGGGGAAGTTTTTGCAGGTTACATTTCAGATGTTGTACATGTATTCCTTTCTACCAAAAAAATCAGGATGTATAACACAAAGTCACTATAAAAGCTGGCAGGACAACATGCTGATACCAGGGCATGACCCTGTAAATAATGCGGCTCTTCTCTTACAAAGAAACTATTTGTGCGTGGCTAAATTCATGTCAGCACACCCATGCGGCTGAGGCCGATACATTAAAATGAGATGTAGAATGGGGTTAGATGAACTGATACCTTTGTTAGTGCATTTAGTCCTAGAGCGGTGGCAACCGCCCCTGTGGTGGCAGACACATAAGCTGTGCCAAGCTGACTGCAAACAGAAGAGTCACCGGTCACATCACACAAAAACTGTCCACACACAAAAACTGTTGAATTAAAGGGTTAATATGAGCCGGTGTCAGTGCCAAAATGTCCGTCTCTTACCTGACAGTGATGGGAGCATCGCCGCTCCTGTTGGTGTAATTGACTATTGCATTGAAAGACTGATTGATCCACTGCCAGAGCAACACAGCAGGAGTTGTCCTGCAAGATTGAAAACAGTGGAGTCATTAGCAAGGACAGTGTGGAAGAGTCCACAGAGGAACAGATGTGCAGCGGGCTGGTTTTAGTTAGAAAGTAAGAAAACTGACTTTATTAGAAAGAGTTTCAATTATTAAAACATTTGGATTACTAGGCTTAAACAAATATTTTACTTTCCAGATGTCCTTCATTAATACAACAAAATGCACTGATAATATTTCAAGTTGTAGGAACACTATCAGCCAAGGAACAAGTACTAATATCAGGGTTCGTGCAGCTTATTAAGAGTAAAATTTAAGCCCTTTCAAGGTACCTAAATCACAAATTTCCACTCTCAAATCCTTTATTATCAAATATAAATGATTACTTTGTATGTAATTGCGAAAAATGAAGTTAACAGATTTGCTTTTCAGTCTGACAATGAAATCCGACATGTTCTTACTTGTAAAATGTCATCATGCATCCAGTGATCGTCATGTTCATTGGAACCTGCGCTGACATGCGGCCAATTAGGATCATCTTCTCCCCAGTATCGGGATGGAAAGCCGAGTCAAAAACATATTTGGCTCTCCACAGTTCATCTTCTGTCAGTCCTGGAGAGACTTCACCTTTCCTGGGAAACAGTAAAGATAACATTTAAAGTAAACCCATTCATAAGAGCACTGTTACTGGTGTATTGATGCTGCTACAACTCTCCTCGCAGCTGTTTACCTGTAGTCAGTGATGACTTTGTGTGCGTGCGCTAGTTGTTCGTTGGTGAGGAGAATGTTCCTGGGGTCTGTGACAGTGAAGAAATGTTTAGCCCGACCTACAAACGTGCTCTGGTCCCACCGGGGCTCCTTGATGTTTATGGAAGTGGATAGCTCTGCTGCCATATTTATCTGGGGAAAGGTAAACGTTGCAATAATCAGTCAGCAAGTATGTAGGGACGATACTTCAAGGTTCATTTCCAGTCGCCTCCTTCTGGAGTAAATAGATTGAAGCTGGAATGGAACAAAAAAAAGCACAAGATCTCGGTACAGGAACATTAATGTCTGAGGAATAGTTATCTAGAAGTGTTTCATAACTGCATTGTATTGGGCTGATGTTGACCGATATTGTTCCAGCATTTCAGAGTCCAGCACTCACCCCACGAGTTAGTTACAGCCCCTCACTTCTAGTTTTCTTTTGCAGACACAAGTCATTAAAGGAGAACTTGTGAAAATAATGCCATTGCCATGCTGCTTATTCAGCATATCGTTGCTATGGTGATGGCTGACCTGACACAAGGGTTGTGAAGCACTAAATTGCAAAGCCCCTTTATGGGCACCGACCCCCAAACTGTGGCTGAAAAGCAGCTCTTGGAAAGTGACAAAGCCCTCCGCATGTGCATTGTGAACTACGTTTTTTTTTTTTTTTTTTCAATAAACCACACATTGTATTAGGTGTAAATGAGCAAAGTAGATTATGCAATGTGTTATTATCACCACCACTAGTGAGCATTTCATTTTAGTTTTATGCATTTATGATACCACAATCCAAAACCAGATAAGACTGGCCTGCACTGAATAGACACTGCACTATCAAAAACATCCTCTGTGTGTGTGCATACAGCATGCTCATTCTTCCCAGTGTGTGTGTGTGTGTGTCCAGATAACCCAGTCTGATCTGGTTTTTAACCATTTGTTCCATGCTCCAGCTGAACTACTGGGACACCAGGGACACATCAGCACCAAGTCCACGCAAGGATCTGCAGCAGCTGTATGCTGAAACTCCACCTGAAATTGCACCAAAGATGGCTGCTGGGATTTACAATAAAACTGATTTTTTTTTTTTTCTTGTTTGCTGGCAGCTGTAGCGTGCAGGAGACGTGCGGTCTCTTTAAATTGAATTAAACTCCATGGGATTCTCACGAGATGACAACAAAACACCCCCTCATCTGAGAGGGTCCAATGAAACACTAAATCACTGTATGCCTCGGTTTGAACAGAGCCCTTCCTGCCCTCAAAACCCTATTAATAGCATTAATGTAATGATGATTCGTTAATGAAGGTGATACAAGTGGACTGAACTTTGGACGGACACCCTTTGATCTATACACCTTCAGCTGCCTCCTCACTCTCAACCAATCAAAGACGGCCTGGGTGGCTACACATTAACCTCCAATTCAAAACTCCTTACAATCAAATATATCATCCAAATGCTATCTCATGGAGCATCTCATGACATATATTGCAACCCTAATTGATGGTGTATACGGCATCTATAACATTTGAAATAGCTGCTCCCTGGCTGTGGTCGCGGGGTAAACATGCTCTGTGACTGGATACGGTTAATTGTTCAACCCGACGTAGACCAGTCAAATCTGGACTGTAGCTGGAGGTGTTTCTGCATCCGAACAAAGCCATCAAACCTTTGCCAGACAATAAAAATGAAAGTAACATTATTTTTAAACGACTAATTAGGCACGGCATCTGTCAAGTCCGATAATTGTCCAGCTGTGCGCCCCAGATTCAACTAGTATCAGCCTGCCACATCCACACATCCAGCAGGCATCTCAAGGAGCCCGCACGTCTAATGGCAGCTTCCCCGACATCAGACACAAAGTGCACGTTGGCCTTTTATATGTCGACATATTGATGGATCCATTTTTTTTTTTTAAATGGCTAGGTTACTTACTGCACTGTGGGCTCCGGCGGTCCGCAAGAGGTGTCCCTGAAAGGCTGCAGCCAGCTAAGTGTACATGCAGCAGCGTCAGTGCACAGAGGTACGTCCCCCAGCGGCCGGAAGCTCACTGACAAAGTAAAAGTCCCGTCTCGAAGCGACATTTTACACTGGAAAAGATTCGGGTTGTAACGACAAATGACCGACAAGAAAAAAGGTCTTGACAATGCACGAGGATTTGTCTACTCTTCTATAAAACAATACACTGTTAGGTAAACACTTGAGGCGGAAAATGAATGTTCGTTTCACTTCGTCCTTTAAATGAGGCTTTTATTTTCAGCAGCGAGCTGAGCACCACATCCGTTAATGCTCTTGTATTTTCGCTACATTGATTTACAGGCAGTAAATTATTAATAACTGGAAAAACTTTGGACTTCAACACACACGACGACTCTGTACAACAGTCTGACATTGACGGCCGACACTCCATAAATAAGTGATAAAATAAGTGCGCCATTAAAACAAATATTATTTGCTTCATATATAATTAAAAAGGAAAAACATTAAACAAAATTAAAAGCAAAATTAGTCACCTATGGCAAATCAGCAGTCTTATCCCTTTAATATTTTACAATCATGACATACCAAATACCTGTAATACTTAAATGACAACATAAATAGATTGAAGTACCCAATTTCTTGCAAACATTCACAGTAAACCTGATAATCAGTCTTGATTATTCTATCAGAGTTGATCATCAGCAGTTTTTGGTATCTGTTTCCATCTAGTGGTGACTGGTGAGAGGGAATAATGCCACAAATCGTGCTTAAAATGAAGTAAATGACGAAGCAACTTTAGTCTTTATTTCGTATTGCTGTGGCTGCAAAACACTAAGTTATTTTTTTTACAACAGATGTCATTGGTACCAATATTGCGTACTTAAATGAATTACATTAACTCCCATAAAAGACAACACCAGAGCAGGAAGAGAGCGACTTACACTATAACAGGGTATAAAAAAGAACATAGTCTGTCAGTGCCATGTGATAAAAATCAAATACAAAAGTGCAAAGAGAACATATTCATTTCCGACGTCTAACCCTATCATCTCACTTCACAAAGTAAACTGTTGCGCTTTAGTTACAAAAAGAAAAACAAAGAGGTCACTTTATACTTACTGCAACCTTTGATTTGAGGCCATGCCAAGTGAAAGATGCAGCACTGTATATGGAAACACTCTGGTCATCATTAACACCCTAACACAAAGATCACTTACATCTAGTTGTTATTCTCAGCATTAGTTCATTAATGTTTCCTGACAAACCAGCAGGTATTGTGACGGTATTGTTCATAGTAGCAATCATTTCTAGCAATAAAAACATCATGCACAGAGAGGAAAAAGTTGAAAGGATGGTGGTCTTTAGCTAGATGTGATAGTTTCCATTCCATTGTGATTATGGCACACATTTTTTTTTGGTCCATGGGGTTATGAGTGTTTCTTTTCTCTGTGTGATCTTTACAGGAAGTAGTCTGGAGTACGCCGCGTCACATGGGGCTCCCCTCTGCGTGGTGCAGGGTCGAACTGTAGGCTAAAGTAAACAAAGGGCAAGACTCGCAATTTTAGATTATTCATCAATTATAATACATTTTTAAGAAAGTGCAAAAAGTCCATGTGAAAAATCTACACGTTTATATGAAAAAAAAAATTCAAATATACTTACAAGGAGTATTTCAATGTGTCATCAAGTTCCATGATTGCTGCCTGGTTTCCACAACGATAACAATAGTTTGGTGCACTGAAGATCGTCACTACATTGCGGTCGTGGCACCAATTATATCCCTAGATCAAGAGAATACCTGCATGTTATCTATTTTAAATTCACAACATGTTCATTCAAAGCTGCATCTGCAGTGTCTCCAATTAGAAAAGATAATTATTTCTAGCAGATAAATAAAGTTTAAGTACCTCCATCACTAGCTGGTGGGCTCTTGAAACCAAAGTTAGGCCGTTTGCGTGGTTGAAGGTCTCGGAGATGTCCTGCCCGAAGGTGTAACCAGCACCTCGGGGTGAGATGCCCCAGCCACCTCGGTCATCTGGGTCGGACCATAACAAGTCACACATCGGACCCTGAAACATGGAGGAAACATCAGTGTCGCTTAGTCTATTATACACGCAAACAAATAATCTATCCAATATGTAGAAGTTTTAGGATACTGTCAAACTATATACTTTTATTAGGGCTGCAGTTAAAATAATTTTCATTATTGATTAATCTGCTGATTATGTTCTTATGTTCATTTTTCAGAAAATCGTCACTAAGAAAACCAAAAAATATTCACATTTGAAAAGCTAGAACCAGAAAAAAACATATAAATGATTAATAAATGATTAAATTATTGTTGTCGATTAATTTTCTATGGATCGATGAATTGATTTTTAATTTCAGCTCTAAACTTTATAATGATATCTAAGGACTGTGTATGAATGTGCAATATATGATGTAGACATTGTAAAATTGTAATAGCATCTACATGCACCATCATACTTCTTAATATAAATGTAACATCCATATGTTGTGACATTATAATCATAACCTAGAAGGGCCTTCACGAGAAGTTTGTCAAATGTAAAATGTGTAGATTTTACATAGACTGAATTTACCTCGTGAGGAACCTCCTGCAAGCGATCCAGCGCTCTGATGTGTTCCAGTGTGTCTATTGAAGGGGACAATCCTCCATGGAGGCAGAAGATCTTACAGAAGAGATATGAATGAATAAAGAATAAATGAGAAGTGATGAATGATACGTCCCTGTATCACATGCTACCTCTGAATACACAACCTTACCTGGTTATCTACCAGCGCAGTCAGGGGCAGATAGTCAAACAGATCTGTGAAGTACTTCCAAACATTTGCATTTCCATATTTCCTCAAGCACTCGTCATAGAAGCCGTACACTTGTGTGATCTGTCTGCTCTCGTGGTTCCCTCTGAGAATTGTGATTCTTTCGCGGAATCTTACCTTAAAAAAAAGAAACAATTATTTACAAACAAAATGCGAGAATAAACAGCCCTAAACATTACCCTTCCCCCGACTCCAAACTCATTTCAGCATCAGTGGCAAGTGTTATTTTGTATTTTTACCTTCAGAGAAACCAGGAGAGAAACTGTCTCCACAGAATAGTAGCCTCTGTCAACATAGTCTCCCATGAAGAGATAGTTAGTGTCTGGAGACTTCCCTCCGATCTTAAACAGCTCCATTAGGTCATGAAACTGACCATGGACATCTCCGCAGACTGTCACCGGACATCTCACCTCCTGCACATTGGACTCCTTTGTAAGGATCTCCTTGGCCTTAAATAGAGGATCAAGACAACACAGGGGGAGGATGATTAACAGCTAACATAGAGCATGGTGCAGTGTACGAGTTTGTTTTACAGCAGCCTCAATAATACACTGAGATGAATATTCCACATTTCTCAGATAGTGAAGGATACAGCAGATCATTATAGTTTGCTGTGGTGCTGCCAGTGC
This sequence comes from Bovichtus variegatus, assembly GCA_943593645.1. Classification (NCBI taxonomy): domain Eukaryota; kingdom Metazoa; phylum Chordata; class Actinopteri; order Perciformes; family Bovichtidae; genus Bovichtus; species Bovichtus variegatus. The sequence goes on along the minus strand of CALSCE010009297.1, from coordinate 8,590,919 downwards.
ACCCAAGTGAGGAACTAGGAGTGGGCGTAGCTAGGGAAAACATATTTTCAGGCATCCTCCTCCATCTTCTGGTCGAGTTGCTTCCCTTAGCAATGTGCTGCATGCAGCTGCAGCCAAATGGTGTGCTCTAAAGCAAGGCCACATGCATTAGCTGACGTTAGTCCAGGCAATACTTTACGATTCAGGACATGTACCAGCTAACGGTCCGCTGGTATTGTAGAAAGCTAGTGACATGTATAAATAGCTCGCCTGCATTCCTTCCTGTGCAAACCTTACCTTTTCACATAGGACTTTGACCTGATTCTCACTCAGCTGTTTGCACTCATTCAGTTGTTCAATCCATCCGTCCAACTCCTTGGTGAATGACTTGTCGTCCATGCCTGGTTTGCTGTCAGCTAGCGAGCCGACCAGCTTTACAATTTCGCAGGAAAACCTCTCGCTTTGCGTTCCGTTTTGATGTCCCGGCTATGCTACGTCCTAGCAAGCTCTCTGGTCATTCGCAGCTTGTACGTGTATGCGTGTGCGTGCGTGCGTGCGCGCGCGCGTCTGTGTGTGTGTGTGTGTGTGTGTGTGCGCTCCGCGAAAACGAATGCGTCAACTGCCCTGCGTCCCTTCAGTTTGGTGGGGACAAAAGTGTTTAGTTCACATGATACATAAATGAGGTAACGGTACTTAAACGACCAAGGTCACACAGCCTATCAGTGTTAACGACAGACAGCTCAACCTGCGAGGGTCCAGCGGGCTGAGCGACACATCATACCGACGTCATCGCAGCCGTGGTGGGCTCTTCGAGGCGGATTTTAGAAGGAAAAATATATAATTTGTCAGGGCTGATTGCATATGATGCTTATATTTTTTATTAATTTTAATTAATATTTTTGGTTTCGTGTTTTCTGGATGTCGGTTATTTAAAAAGTGAGACGACTGTGCGGCCCTCTGCTGGACGGAAGCGGGAACAGTCAACAGTCACCGGCGGTTGAACGGTACATATATATAAAAACAACCACAGGTTAGTTAGCTAACTTCTCTTGTTTGTGAGGATTGTAGTGTAGCTGAGGTAGATTATTTACCGTGTGTGGTTGTTTTAAACTGTAGCTAACTATTAAGACTCTAACGGCTGCTTTAAAGATAAGCTAGCTCAGCGCTGTAGAAATGAAAATTGAGAGGAAAAGCGACATATAACAGAAGTAAAGGGAAATATAATGAATATAGTCCACATTTTGAAATAACCATATACACTTACTTGTAATCCAGTTTAGATATTGTACGTACCCCCCTTTTTTATTGAACAACACATTTACAAACAAGGCAGGTTGGACGGTTGAGCGCAATATTAAAATCCTAATGTTTCTTAGTATAAATTAAAATATCTAAAAATAATTCAATATGAAATAAAATACATTAAATTGCATAACTTATAAATAAATAAAAAATGAAAATAAACAATGTAATTAATCAATATAAATGTTCTTTAATTTAAACTTCTCATACATATGTGTTCTTTACGGTTAAAGGTACAATGTGTAGTTCTGAGCCACCTGCTCCAGACAAATGGGGGCAGTATTTGACCTCTACTACTGGGTCAATACAATCTAAATTCATCAATCATCAAAACCATCAGTTATTAAAAAAGCATATTGTATGTCATGCTGTTTACATTTTACTTGTTGTCGTTTGGCATATTTATTCTAATGTATTTGTTATATTGTGTGTTGTATTCCACAGCTTTATATCTCTCCTAGTGTTGATATATTCACTGTTCATCTGTTACTCCTGTGTAATGCATGTCAGTCAGTCAACTCTTGAGAGTCGTTCTAAATAACTAGTTTCTATATTGGCTTGGGTCTGGGCAGCAGGATGTTTTTGTTTCGTCCTCTGCGTCGACATAGTACTGCTTTCAGGGAGGGGAGTTTGCTGCGGCTCGGATTCGGCCGATGAAAATCCCATCAATCACAGCGGGCTGATGGAGCGCTGGGTCTAACCTGTGTAACGGGGAAAACAGAAACCTTGACAATCGGACGAGGAGTCGGATAAATTGGTTCTATTTGCTGACAGCTAACAGAAGATCTCTCCGTCTCCAAACCGGCGTACGCACCACTCCAGGTGTAGCAGCCTCGCACCGACAGGGAGGATGAGGCAGGGGTGTGAGTCTTTTTCTCGTTTCTGCCACTTTGGAATTAATCATGACAAACTTTAAAAACGTGCAGGGATCATGGATGTAATATTCACAAGCCTTGAGTCTGCCAGAGTCAGGCAGCTATACTTCTTCTCCCTCTGGACATGCGCTACAGCGTCTCACCATCGCCTCTAGAGGAACAAGTGGTATTACAAGACTGGACAGCAGAAGCCAGTTAGACCAGCGGTCACGACCTTTTTGCGCCGCGGACCGGTTTCATGCAAGACAATTTTTCAGGCATAACCAAACACACAATAAAGTGCAAAAAAATATAATTCAACTATAATTAAAATGTAATTATTCTATTTTATATTTCTCACTTTATTTATATTATTATTATATTATAATATATATAATATAATACATAAAAATGTTTACAATAAATATTACCAACACAAAAAAAAAAACGTTTTATTCATTCTGAGCAGCCCCGGTACCAATTGATCCCCGGCCCGGTACTGGTCCGCGGCCCGGTGGTTGGGGACACCTGAGTTAGACTGCTAATTTCAGTAGAAATTAATACATAGACGTGTTTGACATAACGTCAACACTTTGGCCTCGTCAACTTCTGTTGATAATGTTAGTTTATTGTTTTAATGTTTTGAGTTTAAATAATTTTGTAATTATTTTTGGCGACTTTGGACAAAAGCGGTAGTGTTTTCCATGAGCACCACCTCCTCGAGTTGTAAAAGATCTTGATGCAAGAAAGAAAGATGCAACTTGGTCATTAATAGGTTTACAGACTTCAATGGTCTAGCCTTTTAACTTTGTGTAAACTACTGTCGATGGCCTGGTGCATGTTGGTCATCATGCTCATAATAACAGAAAGTCATGATCCAAGATCAGAGGACCTTGAGGAAACTGTATTATGTATTTCATAAATAAAATCGACATATTACATACTAGTCTTTTTTTAATCTTTCGAATCCAGCAATTCTCTCCATCTGTTTAATATCCGACTAAGGTTGAGTCTTGTTTTCGCCAATGCTCTATTACTCTCCTTTTTTAGCTTTTTTTTGTTCTTCTGTCAATGATTTTCTTTTTCTCTTTGATGATCCTGCCCCAGTTACAGCCATATTCACGACATTTAACGTCAAAAATAAAATTATCTTAAGAAAAATATCCTCCTGCTTCCTCTTAATTGGGTAACGTACTATTTACTGAGAAACTTTGCCTGGAAAAATGTAAACATAGGCTCTTCAGGTTTGCGTGCAATAAATCATTTCAAATGATTTTGCAGGGAATCGGACCTGTGGCAGGCATTAAGAATAACTATATAGAAATTGCCAATTTTCTTGCTGATGGTGTTGTTTGCTTGTGAAGGCCATATACAGATATCAGTATTAAATTGTTTCATAACCAATTAAAACATCCTTGTATATTGAATTTAAGCATATTGAATGCTTCATTGGTATGGTGGCCAAACATGAGTGCAATTGAATGCAGGTGTTTCTGGCCCCGGACCTCTGTCAGTAAGGGGAGCATTAGAGTCAGTCTACCAGTAGTCTACTACTAGTAACCTAAATGTGCTTTTAATAATTGTAAATACTCATTCTGTAAGGTAGGAGGTACTTAATGATCTACCGGTTGTATAAATGTGCTTAATATAAATTAGGTTTTTCAGTCAGAATGCAACAACCAGTTGGTTTTATAATACGGAAAATACACTTTAAAATAAAACATTAATGTGGCATTTTCTACCTGACAGAATAAGTATAGTAAGATATTTAAAGCATTTGTAGAAAAGTGTGGTTGTTTATTTAGATAGCCTTTTCCCCACCTGGCAGAATGCGCCACACTGGAAAGACTACATTACCCACAGTAAGACTGTGTAAGCCTTCCACTCAAGTGCACATGCGCAGTCGTTTGTTCTACTCTGGACAGCTGTAGGAGAAAATGGCAGCACTCATGTTAGGACAGCAGGTAAGACATTCAATGATTTTGGTTATTTTAATCATTTGATGGTACTTTTGACCACCTCATTAATAATTTTTAAGCATTTCTTATTGCTGTGTACTCCCTCTGGAGACCAGAAGGTAACGCTAAATGTCCAAAAAATTCACACGAGTCCATTGCACTTGAATGACTGCTAACATGTTAGCATACCAGCTAGCTTTCTTTAACGTCAATGGTACACATCGTGCCAAAAGTTAAATCAGCTCAAGTTCTGCTTTCTCTGTATTGACATCATGCATTGTTTCTATTCCAGGCCCGCCACTTCAGCACGTCTGTGGTCAGACCAAAACTGGTTAAGGTAAATAACGTCAGACTGCACGAAGCAAAACCGATCGTCAAGAAGGAATATTGTTCGTTTAGTTAATCTGTGTGTATATGTGCTTATAGGCGCCCATCACGGTCTATGGGGTGGAGGGCCGCTATGCCACTGCTCTGTTCTCAGCTGCCAGTAAGCAGAGCAAACTGGACGCAGTGGAGCAGGATCTTGGGAAAGTGTCTGTAAGTCACAAGTTAAGACCTAGGTGTGCAGTTTAATGATGTAAAGGTGATGAGAATATAATGGTTGATAATTCATTTATTCCGTGTTAAACACATTTTTAAAAAACGTCTAAATGTGCTGTATATCAGAGGATAATGATCTGATCATTGACAAATGTTGCTAATCCATGCTGTACAATTCAACCTGGCTTTCTTCTAGTACATAAATTCAGTGGCCTTTTGTGTGTGCCGTCTTGTTTTTCAGGCCATGATCAAGGATCCCACTGTTAAAAGTATTGTAATGAATCCTCATGTGAAGCGCAGCATCAAGCAGAAGACTTTCCGAGATGGTCTTACAAAGGCCAGGGTTTCACCCATCACTGTCAACCTCATCAGTGAGTGGAGGCAATGATTGCTACAATGTGTTTTTTT
>CALSCE010009297.1:8496878-8584378 GCA_943593645.1 Bovichtus variegatus | reverse complement strand
GTTGGTGTGACTTTACCTTAATCCATTTGTGTCTGTAACTGAAATTTTGAATTTCTTTTTTCTCTAAAACGTCCTGTCTTTAGGCACGTGGTGCTACTGTTTTAAGAAGAATAAATAATTAATAGCTGCATCTCAAAAACTACAAGGAGCTAAATGAATTGTTTGGTATTTATTAACTCATAATAATTTGAATGCAGTATTTGAAGAAAAAAAAAATAATAATAAATGAAATGTTTGTGTTTTCACCTCCATTTTTCATAGAATCCTGACTGAAATGTTTAGATCACATGACAAATTACACTTTTATTAATAGTCAAACTTGTACTGTTAGATACATGCCCAAAGTACACTATGTCCTTTTTAACTAATCAGAACAAATGTGACATTTCCTTATCATACTAAATAAAGTCTTAGGGCACAAATGGGTTAGTATAAGTAAAGGTGATTTAAAAACCAGTCTGACACTTATAATTTCAAGTCATTTGTAATTTCAACATTGTCTCCTCTTCACAGTTGGATTCTTCAATCCTTGGTGGCATGATCGTCAGTATCGGAGACAAGTATGTGGACATGTCCACCAAAACAAAGATTCAGAAGATGACCAAGCTTATCAGGGAAACTTAAGTCCCATGGACTTAATTTTGCAGAAGATCGGAGAAGACCATCGGGGAACCGCTGAAATGTAAATTGCTATCTGTTTTGGCACTGCTATGGCTCCATAAAGCCAGTGTCTATACTTAAGTTCATATGGATGTTAATAAAAATTACAAAAAGTGGAGAATTTCCTTTTGTCTTTATTGTGTCACATGTACACTCATAATTCCTATGAATTACCAGTGATGATGATCTTGCCACATGGTTTAGTTGAAGTATTTGGAAATTCTGAACAATGTAGCACCGATGTAGTCGATTGTGACTACAGGAGCATGTTGGAGATGCGTACGCTATTATGATACGTCTTTGTTTAATTTGGCAGGCCTACATTGGGGGACTGATCTGCTTCTGCGTTTCCTTGAAGCCTTTGTGCGCATGCGTGGTCAGCGCATCCTGTTTTATTTTTTAAAAAAAGGAAAAAAAAAAAATCCAGGCGAAAATGGCTGCCTCTCTCATCTAAACCTCTCCTCAAAGGATTAAATGAGCATGACATAGGCAGCAGAATTCGCAGTCTGGCTTTAAGACAATACTCATGGACGCCAGGGCGTAGTTTGAGAAGCGTCTTTACAAATATGTTGTGGCTGCCAGAGAAGGAAAATGTATGCGATCCGAATTTAACCCTTTCCATCTAACATCTACCAACAAATGAGGTACGAACTATTTATTTTTACGTTATTAAAAATAGTTAAGCATTTGGATGGGGAAAACATACATTTTTGTGTATGCTATCTTTTGGTTTTTCGCAAACTGCAATTGTAGTTTATCTCGCTTTGTCTTGACGTGACTTGTGTTTTGTGTTGCAACGCTAAAAGGCCTGTTGGCTTCACCAAAAGTAAGCTACTAAAAATGCTTCTGTGTTTGTTTTTCTGGGTACACGTGTGCATGAATAGCTTTTCTACCTAATGTTTGTATTTCTCTGCACTCCAACAGAAAATGATGCATCAAGTGACCAGCAGTAACAGTGACTATTGTATGAGTGGACTGGCAGAGGACTGTCATCCAGCCAGCCACTTTGATTTATGTAGCACACAATCCAACAAATTCTACCCCTCTCCGACAACCCCTGGTTTGCAGCTGTCCCTTGCCGGCCTAGCCCCTTTGCCACAGGGCATGCACAAAGCCATGATATGTCAAATGCAAGACACCCAGAACGACTTCCAGGCTCAGACGGTGAGAATCAGGGGCAGTGAGGCTGCAGGGCCTGATGGCTCTAAGAAGAAAAAGGGCCAAGCGAAGTCAGGGCGGAGAGGGAGGCCATCAGGGACCACAAAGTCAGCTGGTTACCGTACAAGTACTGGGCGTCCACTTGGGACAACTAGAGCAGCTGGGTTCAAAACCAGCCCAGGGAGGCCCCTTGGTACCACCAAAGCAGCAGGATATAAGGTTAGCCCCGGCAGGCCCCCCGGCAGCATCAAGAGTCTAGCTCGGCTCAAGAAGCTGGAGTTTGGTTGTGACACCGCCAAGAAACTTGACTTTATTAACTGCAGTGTTCCCAAGAAACTGGACTTCACTAGCTGTGATGTTCCACCTTTTCCATACACCATGATGGAGAAAAGACCCCTCTGTGAGCCCAGTGGCAAAGTGAATGAGACCAGCGAATAGTTCTGCAGCTTTCATTTAAGTGCATGAGCAAGAAGATGCTGAGGAAAAACGTGAATCCCAAATGTTGGAGGAAAGAACTTTTTGCCATTTATAAATGGCTCTGACTGAGTGTTTGTACAGTGTTTGACATTGTCTTCATCCTCTCATATTACATGACTGAAGTAGAAGTATGTTATTCCAGTTTGGCAGAGATGCATGCATGTGAATTAATCACACAGTATAGGCAAAAAATGTATTTATCAGTTTGTGGTTCAAACCTCACTAGAGAGTTAATCTTTTTTTTTCTTCCCTCAAGCCTTTTGTTCCTATGAGTTGTTTTTCTTTCTCTTCTTTAATATTTCTACAGCCCGGTTCTTGTGACATTTTCTACATTTATAAAAATTGCATTTTTAGTACTAACAGCCAATCAAATAAGCTTTTTCCTGAGCATAAATATGTGGATGTATAGTTATAATTTCTGTGTCGTCCAGTTCAATATGTGTTTTATTTTGTGATATTATCCTGCATCATACTTAAAATGTCAGCACTGCGCTACGTTTTTAAATAGCTTGAACTGGTAAAACTCACCGCATAATATCCTTTTGAACAAAGTATTTGTTATTTCTGCACTTTGTGAATATAGTTTTATGTATTGTAACAGCCTGTTTTCATGTATGTTGTTATGCTGTTTATTATGGGAAAAAAATTACTTCATAAAACAGAAAAAAATGATTTGTCGTATATGTAATAAATGCTAATGTAATGTATGTGAAACCAAAATAAAATAAACTCTTTTCCACATAACTTCTGTATTTCCTGTCAAATCGAAAGCATGTAATTCCCCTTGTAGACACAAGAGGGCCCGTGTAGACAATAGTAATCACCTTGTAATAATACCTTTATTTACCCCCTGTTAAATTAAATGACGGCGTACTGACATTCATTGTCTCACTTTTTGGTCGTGTTACACAGTGGGATAGCAGAATTGGTTAAAAAGACTAATAAATAGCCGTGTTGTAAAGTAAACGCTAGACAGCTGATTTATTAGGGTGGGTAAATAAGTTGTTTCTCGAATCTCTAGTGTTTCTACTGGATCAATCATCCAAAAGGTTAGGGAATTGTACTACCTACCGATCTAAATCAACAACCCTGATAATATATTTAAAAATCCGTAGAGAGGTAAGTTCCTCTGCTGTCAAGTCGGCATGTAACTGAATGGGCTTTGTTTGATCTTCAAGGACTGGCCCACTGCAGCGAGCCTATTGTGCTTGCGTGTTTATGGATATGAATCAATTTGATCTACAATACGCGCACCAAATCCTTATTAATGTCATGTGAGGGCAAGCTTGAAGACGATCCCTGGAGTTTTTAATCGGAGCAAAACCCGGTTTTTATGCCCGCTTACAACCAAACTGACTCCTTCTTTATCTTCTTTTCCTGAGCGCCTAGCGGCCTGTTTCCTCATGTCAGAGGACTCTGTGGAAAGGCAACATGGCGCACGGAGTTTGGTTTGACCGGAGAGGCCGGGTTGCTGTTTGCGCATTGCAATCATGTAGTATTCTCGATCTCCCTGCGCCACACACAGAATCACAGGCCTGTCAGTAGAGCTGAGCTCAGAAACAATGGGACAGACGCGCAGAAATGGGGCACATTTCTTAAAACAGGTCATTCATTCATTTGTGATTATTATGTCATATAGCTGCTATTATATGCCATTGACTATGAAAAACTTCACCTGGATGTGCATGCGCGCGCACGTGCGTGTTTGTGTGCGTGCGTGCTTGTAAAGTGTGCGCGCGTGCGTGTGTGGAGAGGGTGAGTGTCACGGCCCTATGCAGACGGGGGGTTGGGTAGCAGTGCCGATTGGTTGCTGCTCACCAACACAGTCAGTCTGGGCTTGTTTTAACATAACCGGGGGCACTTCGACAGCAGGCAAAATCATGTAGTAAATAAGCTGCTGTGGCTGTTAGGGGACCGGTTATGGCACACTGAATTTCGCCGTTGTATGATGTTGCAGCGTAATGGAGATTTACTTGTTATTTTGTATCTGGGTGACAGTTTTCAGGGGGCCGCTGCTGATGAGGCGATGAAGTGCAGAGAATGAGAGCTGTGCCTTGGCCTACTGCTAGTGCTGCTGCAGCTGGGATTGTGCAGATCCGCTTCCACAAACCGAGAAAAACACTCGCTTTGTGCCACATAATCAAACATCCGCTGTTGGTTTCACGGTGACCGACCTCCAAATGGTGAGTTTTTCTCGTTTTTCCACGTGTTGATAGTGTTGTGAACTTAGTGCCGATCAGCCCTTTTTTTGAGTTAATAGTAGCTTCCCATGTCGGTGTGTGGCTGTAGCTTGTTTGTGTGAGCCACTCACTGTTTCTGTGATGGCTCAGTGTCACCACCTCTACTACAGCCTCAGCGCTCCTCCATTGACTGTACTAGTCCGCGATCGCCATGACCCACAACCGTCAGACAAAGCGGTAGTATTTTTGGATAGTTTGTGAATGAAATGTGCGATAGAAGCGGGCCAGCGGTTTGTGTTCTGTGTTTTGTCTTGTGCAGTCCGACCGGCCTCTAGTATGGAGGCCATGCAATGTCGGCTTATTAGTGTGTGTGTGCGCGCACAGTTCACGGCTGGTAGCCTGTGCTCCTTTTATAGGTTTCTGTTTACTCGCTATGATTGTCGCTCTATTTCCGCAATGTTTTTATATGTCTGTCAGCGTGCTTTATTGTATTTATAGTATACAAGTCTCATTAACCCCTACAGATTGCAGTTGGTGAGAAACTTAAATGGCACATTTCCCTCGTCTAACCTGCCTCTTTTTTATTTGACAGGATATAGCCATGACAACATGAATCAGTCGTACAGACCAGCTGTTAGGGTAGGCTCAGTGTTTGGCTCAGGCCAGCCAGAGCTGAGGCCCCGCAATGGTCTTGTGGGCACTTCCTATGGAAACCAATGTGGCATGGTAAGACGTGGGTCAGACCAACCGTCAGCCGTGCAACTGCCATCCTCCAGCCTCAAACACCCCGCTGTACTGGGGTACAATCAGCCAGACCGATCTCACTGCTACAGCCCGCTGAAGAGGCTGCAGGACCTGAACACTGTGGTCAACAGGCCTGACCTAGAGAAGGACCTCCATCCTAGGAACAACTTGCACTGTGCAAGCCCAATCAGTGATGATGACGATGACGATGACGTGTTTGAGGCACCGTCAGTCCAGCTGCCCCCTTCTCCAGGCAATGATGATATGGAGCCCTATGAGACTCTGCAGGATGTGAGCAGAAACGGCTTCTCCCCTCACAGTCCTGACAGCATGGAGCGCTGTTCTCCCATCCCCAATGGCTACCTGCATTTTGAGTCCACACTGTTTGACAGCAGTGACATCAAGGAGGAGGACGAGGAAGAGGAGGACAGTAGTAGTGAGGACATGGCGCCTTTTCATCACTCCCCAAAGTCGGGTCAGGACCGAACTGTGATTGACAGTAAGACCACGAGCAGCTCAGGGGTGGATAAAAGGACGTACAAACCTACTGTGTTTAACCTGATGTCAAAAACTATATCTGAACTCAACCCTACACTAAGCCCCAGCGCACTGCCAGAAATCACTATGAGAGATGGGTGGAGCTTGGGTGAGGAATCAGACAGTGATGGTGACCTTGCCTCTCCCGTTGACCCCGGACTTATTTCACCAGCTGGCACCAACTCTAATGTGAGTCTCAAACACCTGGGATAACTTGACCTCTGTACAACCAAGGCTACATGAAGTTGTTAAAGTTGAACTTGTTTATGTATTTCTAACTGAAAACGTCAGTAAGAATGCCTATGCGTTGAAGTCATAAGTAATTATAATTTTATTGTATCTGGACCGCCTTTCCGCCACCAGCTGTAGACCTGTAACAATGCCATCCTAAGTTTAATTTTTATTGATCTTTCAGAAATTAATTTTAACATGTGTAAGGAGCAAAGGTTTTACATATGAATACAAAACAGAGAATCATGGAAGTACAATAGACAATACAGGTTCCGAACAGTGTAAATATTATGTTGGGACGCAAAGGTAAATAATGAAAAAGATGAACTTATCTTTTAATCTGTTGTTGCTCAGAAATATTTGAAAGAATTTTGATTTAATATGATATACATACAATACCAGAGTTTTCCGTATTAGAAATTAAAGTATTTTCATTGTCCTGGTTAGTCCAACAGCCCAAAGAAAAAGGCTCTTCCTGCAGTGAAATACGTGGAAGGTGACTTGGTGTGGGCTAAATTCAACAGACGGCCCTGGTGGCCCTGCCACATCACCTGTGACCAGGGGATCTGCAGTAAGATGAAAGGTGAGGCTTCATTCAAGAATAGTGAAGCTTGATTTGAATACGAATGTTACAATCAAATTGTTTCCTACAGCTCAACCTGACAGGTTAACACCAACCAAAGGAATTATACTGCGTGCGCAAAATAATGAATAAGTTGACCATTCTTTTTTAAATGTTCTTTCAGTTCCCAGTCCCCGTCCTTGTCGGATGTATTTCCTGGAGACGATTGGGGAGATTATAGAATGTGCCTGGGTCCCCGGGAGTGCCATTCTTCCTTTTGAAGGAGGCCATCAGTTTGACGGTCTACCTGTGCTTAGACGGAGAGGGAAGCAGAAGGAGAAAGACTACAAGTATACGGTAAATTCAAGAAGTCGCTTGAAGAATATCATATAATGTTATTGTGAACATCATTTTTTTGAATGTTATTTCTGTTCTTGGCAGATACCCAAAAGTTTACTGACTGCGTGGAAAGTCAGTGTGACAGAAGCTGAGTCTCATCTCCCAGATCGACAAAGGAATACTGAAAGTGTGCTTTCAATATCTGTCAATGGAGAGGAGTGTGCGCCCAGCCCACTCGCTACTGAAAACCTGCAGGAGGCCCCTTCTGTCTCTGTGGATGCTGCTCGACCTCCATCACCCACTATGGCCCCCAACGGAAATGAGCACGATCTCGTGAAAAACTCTGCTGCAGTTCAATCCAATAAAAGCAAAGCTTGTAAGAAGAAAAAGAAATGTTTGTCAGACATATTTGGCCATATAGTTGGTGGATTGAAGGAATCCTCTACCATCACAACCATGGCGGATCAGTTTCATACAACAACTTGTGCACTGAAAGACGAGCCCAAGGACTCACCTTATGCAGACCTGGATTCAGTTCCGATACTGCATCGTCCTAAGCGCACAGCAGTGTCTCCAGTAAAGGATGTGCACAGATTGGTCAAAAAAGAACAGGGTTCCTCAAAAGCTAAAACAAAGTTTACTGAAAAAGTCAACCGTTCTACAGATCCCTGTGAGTCCCCTAGCATTTTAACAAATAAATTAAGATCTAAAGACACAAATTCTGATCTGAGTTTGGGCAGCTGTAATGAATTGTCATACGGTTCAACTGAAAAGCACTCTATGAATCTTCCTGCCAGCAGTCGTCTAATGACGAGGGCTCTGAAAGCAGAGGAAGAGACAGATCTCAAAGATGCACTGGCCACACGCCAAATCTCAACAGGTGCTCACGCTGATAAATGTCTGGACAATAAACCTACTGATGCACTCGTCAGAACTGAAAAGTCTCTCAATTTGGAATCGCTAAGTAATGCATCATCCTCTACAAATCACAGCTCTCCAAAAAGGCGGGCAAGGAAGCCTGATAAGAAACAAATTCGTAATGGCTCACTGATAAAGTCTAAGCGTGTGGACTCCTGTGTAACCACTGTGCAACCGGTTAAGGTCAAGACAGAAAACACAGATCTGTCATCTTCTACTTCCCCGTCCTCATCTCTGTCTCCAATGGACGCTTTCCAGGATGTCAAGGAGCTAATGTTTAAATCTCTTGTGAAGGAGGACAACAGTGACTTGGAGTTAACTTCATTCCGGCCTGATTCCAATTATAAATTCAGTACCTTCTTGATGCTCCTAAAAGACATGCATGATACCAGAGAACAAGAAGGTACACCCCTGGCTCTCCCGCCGTCGCCGGTCCTGATAAAGGAGGAGCCCCTGGTCATCCCTACTTCTACAAAGGGTTCTTGTGATGGTTTCACCCAAGGGATCAAAACAGAGAATGGGAGGTCAGGGAAATCCACCAAAAACACAGCGGTGAAAACCAATAGGACTAAAGCTATCATGACAGCTGACACCTACCATTGTGAAAACGTTCCTGTTCGCGCTCGGATCGGGAACTCCGACAAGCAGCGTAGAAAACAAAGACTACCTGCCAAACTGAAACTCGGCATACCTGGCCTTTCTTCGGACCTGGCTGACTTGGCTTACGGCAGGGAGTTTGTTAGTGGCCATGCTGACTTAGCCAATCCCGGGTCCTGTCCCCCCGTCACTACTGATCCCTCGGCCAGCTACCTCGATAAGAACTCAGGATCCACAGTGGCTCCAAAGAAGCGCTGGCAGATGGTTAAAGAGGCTGCTGAGGATAAGAGTGAAGTCATAAATGAGGTGTCTGCAGACTTGAATGGCTCTTACACCATGAGAGCGTCACCAGATCTTGACTTGGGAGTCGAGAAGCTGGCAGAAAATGACTTCTCAGAGACGAGCAGCTCAGCTGGTAAGACACAAACTGCTGCTGTTACGTTTGTTCACTAAGATTATGAAACGAGAAAAAAAAGTGTTTATACCTGTTTTATTAATTGTGTTGAGTCTTCCACAAGATCTACTGTGGCTCCGATTGTGTCTCATTTGTATCTCACTATGGACAAAGCGACTGCTTAAATGTATTTTGTGCTTATTCGCTCAGGAAATTCAGAGAACAAACGTCTCCGGAAACCAACTAAAAGGCTCCTGGAGTCAACGGAGGAATATGAACAAATATTTGCCCCAAAAAAGAAATCAAAGAAACATGACTCTTCCAAAATGGTAAGCAACTGGTGTAATTATGAATTATTATATTTTATTCACTTGGTTCTCGAATATTCTGTGTTCCAGAAAAACATTTTCCAACAATATCCACATATTAAAGTACTTTCTTCTGTAAACATGAAACTAATCTCACTGTACATTCAGAAGAACATCAGTCGCGTAAAGTAAATTGTTCCGAAAAAAAAAATTAAATATATATATATGAAATATTGATCTAATTACACACCATAAGAATCACTATTCTAATTATGTGTGTACAAAGAAAGAGACTTATCGTTCTGTCATTTATGGTGTTCTTGCTTGGTTCTCAAGATATCATTGCAGAAACAAATAGCTTTAGCTAACTTGGTTGACTTTTTCTCTCTGGAAAATGTAAAAAAATCGTTAGAAATTGATGCTTCGTTTGCATGTGTGTACGCAGCAGACATCAGGGATGACAGCACTCCATGATCTCAGCACCTCACCAGGAATAATTACCTCACCCTCTTCCTCTGTTGAGCCCACCGAGGCTACGGCAGAGCTGGAACAGAGTCCATCTCAGGATGAACTTTCTCCTGTAGCGTCCTCGGTATCTCCAGCCACAACACAACCCCCCCTTGATGCAGAGACGGCAGAAGAAACTGATCTACCTCCTGAATCTGGTAAATAAGTTTAAGTGTGTCTTTTTGCTGAATATCGTGTTTAATCCAGTATCAACTATCTCGCTGTATTGCTGGACAGAATATTTAAAATCTTTTGATTTATGAAATAACTAGTTTTGTCCCAGATATGTGATTTCTTTACATTGGAATAGAAAATGCATTATTGAGTTTTTTTTTTTTTTTTACTTTAGACACAGGGTTATTGGTCCCAGAAAGAAAGAGGCCAAGGAAGCTGTCACACAAGGTGCTGGAATGTACCATAGAAGAAGTGTCTGTTGCTCATACAAAGAAGAAGGTGTGTTGGGCAGTGGGAGTTTTCCAACTATTCCAGTTCGTGTTTTGGGTCAGGAAATGTTGAATGCATTTCACAATCCGTTTGTTTTTTAGGAGCCAAAGCGACCAAGTGGAGTTACCTCAGAGGCGAAAGAGTTAGTCAAGAAGACTCAGGTACGACAAAAGCACCAACTCAAAGCAATCGCCATGCTCGTATACCACCAAACAATATGATAGTGAACCTTCCTAAACACAATGAAATTTGACATTGTCTAGGTTGGATCTGCTAAGAAAGAGAAGCCTGTACCCGGCACATCCTCCACCCCTGCTGTTGCCCCCCAGCAGTCGGAAAGCAAAGATCTCCCCGAGGTCCTCACTCCAAACAGGCCTCCCAGCCCTCGAGGATCCAAGACCCCCAAGCAGGAGGCCGAGGTGGAGGCCTGCAGCACTGAGGAGAAACAAAATGTACACACTGGAACACTAACTCCCAAATCTGAGGTGCGCATGTTGTATTGTTCAGCTAACAACACCTGGGTCATCCATCAAAGAGGAAAACAATCTGAACCTTGCATCCATGAGTGTAACAGTATCTCTTTTACAGCTGCAACTAAGCTGTCGACTAATATAAAAAAAAATAATATCAAACTATTTTGATAATCAATTAATCATTTAAGTCATTTTCATGCAAAAATGGCAGAAACTAATGTTTTCGGCCCCTCAAAAGTGGAGATTTGCTGCTTTTTCTGTTTTATATCATCTTAAACTAAACATCTTTTAGGTTTTAGATGGACAAAAAAAGACATTTAAAGGCATTTCCCTGGACTTTGAGAAACTGGGATGGACATTGTTCACTATTTGATGACATTTTGTAGCCCTAACCTCTTTCTTCATCTCTTTTAGCTGCTCTCTGTTAGTTTGAATGACAGCCTCTCTTCTCAAGTGGACGTGAAAGGGAAAATAGGAGCTACATCCTTAAAGGAGAATGTCTGTCAGGTGAGATCATCTACCAGAAAGTATATAGCTCTTGCTCTGAACAGCTTGGCTCCTGACACATCATTTATTTGTAACCGGTAGATAAAAAGCAGGTTTCTTATTGTGTATTTGTGTCTATGTTTGTGCAGGTGTGTGAGCGGACAGGAGACCTGCTGGTGTGTGACGGCCACTGTTATGGAGCGTTTCACCCACAGTGCATTGGCCTGTCAGTGGCTCCCAAGGGGAAATTTCTCTGTCGTGAATGCAACGCTGGTGGGTACACCTTGTGTCTGACAAAGCACAAAGCCTGTCACTGGTCATGAAATGTGTCTCCTTACACACTTCCAAATATTTTACTTATTCTTGCTTCTGTTGCTTCCAGGTGTCCACACATGCTTTGTGTGTAAGAAGTCTGGTAATGAGGTAAAGCGCTGCATCATACCATTGTGTGGGAAGTTCTACCACACCGACTGTATATTGGCGTACTCAGCCACTCAGCCACATAACAAAGGCTTCCGCTGCCCTCTGCATGTGTGTCTGTCCTGCCACATCACCAACCCTCTCAACATCTGTAGCTCTAAAGGTGAGCCCCACATGGTATGATAACGATGACATGTTGGAAATGGTCCTGACGTTGTGAGCTAAGAACTGGGGACCATAGGAGTAAAGTCACTGTCATGTTTATTTTGACGGTAAAAGCTGTGCTTTGTGCTCCTGAATCGACTTGGCAAAGACACTGTAGCCTTGACTGCTTTGTGCCCGTTAAGCAGCACTGTGTGTGCACTAAGGAGCTAATAAGACGATCCCGAGCGCCTGCAGCATCATCTGTAGTGTTTACTGTCCTGCAAAATAGATCAATGTTGTTGTTGTTTTTTTTTTTTAAACCAAATTCTTAACCTGCTATCGCTACCTCACAGTTTAGTTTAGTGAGTTTCATCTCCTTGTTTTTATCTGACATTCCTGGAGCCCATCAATGACTTTTGTTGCTTGAAGTTTTACAAAATGTTCTGATATCAGCACACAATCGTGAGTCGGTTCCAAGTCACCTGTTACTTTGTATAAGCATCGAGCAGCTCTTCTGAACTCATTATTAAAGGGCTTTTAGCTTCGTGACTAGCTAGGTGATTAAACGTTCTTTTTACGACTGAGTCACTGTATGGATCAGTGAGTGATAAGTCTTTGGCATCTTGTTGCTCGTGTCTCATTAGAAACATTGCCAGTAGCCTGAGGTGCTTTGCTCATACGATATCATTAACACAGCACCTGATGCTGCAGCTTGACCTGGCTCTATGAAACTCTTTCTGCACAGCATTTTGGCGAAGCATCGGCCGCTCAATTAAGTGGACTGAGAGCACTTTGTTGTCGGGTTATTTCTACAAAACTTCAATTTAATCAGATGTGCATGGATTAAGCTGTCTTTGCTCCTCTGTATTTTTATCGTAGGTCGGTTGGCTCGATGTGTACGCTGCCCTGTGGCCTATCATGCCAATGACAACTGTATGGCAGCAGGCAGCTTGGTGCTTGCAAACAACAGTTTCCTTTGTCCAAACCACTTCACCCCCCGCAAGGGCTGCAAGAACCACGAACACATCAACGTTAGCTGGTGCTTTGTGTGCTCCGAGGGTAAGTCTGGTCTTGTTTCATGGTAACATGTAACTTAGATCTGAATGCACTCTTCGCAAACTGTCTCCAAGTTTCAAATGTTAATAAAAAGCTCAAAACTGGCTGCTTTGGAAAATGCACTGTGCGTCTTTCTTCGGGGGAGGATAATGTGTTGTAAATTAATTTTTATACCCCACCCTATTTTCAAATCAAAAGCTCCCTCTTGGTAAAGTGCTGCTTTTTAAAGGAATATGTCTTTGCATTACCTCATGTTTTGAGTTTAACACCATCATTGCTAGCACAGATTAATGAAAATTGGCAGTCACAGTTGAGTTAATTTAATTTCCCTGCCTTATCTCCTTGTGTGATTCTAGATAAATCTGGTATTTATTTACTGGTTACGCTTCACAATTGCTTGATTTTCCCTGTTTGTTTCATATTATTGTAAAACAAATACCTTTTTGGGGTTGTAATTAAACATAATAAACTGTGGGCTCTGACCCTGTGTGGTGGCCACTCGTCATATTTTTGTACAATTTATAGACTAATAAATAAATTCAAAAAAATACGCAAACTAACTGATAATGAAAATAACCTCGTCAGTGTGTTTTGCTGTGATTTTGTAGGGGGCAGTCTGCTGTGCTGCGAGGCCTGTCCTGCTGCTTTCCATCAGGAATGTTTGAATATTGAGATGCCTCAGGGCAGCTGGTTCTGCAATGACTGCAAAGCTGGAAAGAGGCCTCGTATTAAAGACATACTGTGGGTCAAATGGGGGCGTTACAGGTAAAGTCACAACATTGCCCCCATACACACAGTGGCTCTAATCAACAGTTAAATGTACCCATGTTTGTGTTTCTGAAACCTGATCTGACTCTCCAGGTGGTGGCCTGCAGAGGTCTGTCTGGCCAGAGATGTCCCAAATAACATCTTGAGGATGAAACATGAGGTGGGAGAGTTTCCAGTGCAATTCTTTGGCTCCAAAGATTTTGTGTGGACGTACCAGGCGAGAGTCTTCCCCTACATGGAGGGTGACACCCACAACATAGAGAAAATGGGAAAGGGTGCAGATGCAGTGTACAAAAATGGTATGTACTTGTGTCCATTGTTGTATATTAGATCTATGTTCCAGCTTTTGATATGCATTTTGCTATTTCGGTTATGTTTTATGAGAGCAAAGATCATGTTTTGTCCTTATAGCCCTGACTGATGCAGCAGAGCGGTTCAGAGAGCTCCAGGCAGAAAAGGAGATGAAGCAGCTTCAGGAGGACAGAAAGAACGACAAGAAACCTCCTCCATACCGGCACATTAAGGTACTGTGTGTCGCCATATACTCATTTTTACTTTTCCACCCTGACTAAAGATTAGTTCACTGAGATTTACATGTAAAACAATCACACCCCTGTGTCTGTCTCTTAGGTAAACCGGCTGATTGGGAAGGTGCAGGTTATTACTGCCGACCTATCAGAGATCCCACGCTGCAACTGCAAGGCGTCTGACGAGAACCCGTGCGGCATCGACTCAGAGTGCATTAATCGCATGCTGATGTATGAGTGCCACCCTCAGGTGTGTGCAGCAGGGGAGCGATGTCAGAACCAGGCCTTCACAAAGCGCCAGTACACACCTGTGGAGATTTTCAGAACGCTGTCCTGCGGCTGGGGTTTAGTTGGTGTGTCGGACATAAAGAAGGTAAGTTAGAAGAAATCGAAAAACTCAGGCTATACACGTACACAATTCTACCTTTACTTTCAGAAAAAAGTATGGTATTGTTAATCTTCTCTTTTACTGTAAATCTTATTTTTATTGAATTTTAATTTCTTTCTTTATCTATTAATTTTTTTTACTTATTTTTTTAGCAGTTAATTTTTCATTTTTACTTAGATTTTTGATATTTTTATTATTTAATATCTATCTATTTTATTTACTTTTTGTTTCATTTTATTTTTATTTTATGATTTTTATTGTAATTATTATTATTACTATATGTAGTAATAATTAATTATTATCAGGGCATGCATATTATATAGATGCATGCCCTGAACATTTAAATAAAATTAAAACTATAAAAAAAAGAAGAAATCAGATTCAGACAAATGTCTGTGACTATGCTTCTCTCTCGGTTAATAATACTTTCTCTCAATCTTTTTCTGGTGCTTCTCAGGGAGCCTTTGTGAGTGAATATGTGGGAGAGGTGATCGATGAAGAAGAATGCAGAGCCAGGATCAAACACGCCCAGGAGAACGACATCTGTAACTTCTACATGCTTACACTGGACAAGGTGATTCTGAGCCTGCTGACCACAAACACACCACACTGTATATTATGCAGCTAAGCAAAAAAACTTGATCCATAATGTAGATAAGATGCTTGGTGCAAACCGGTTTGTATTTTGTTATTCCAGGACCGGATCATTGATGCCGGCCCCAAAGGGAACCAGGCTCGCTTCATGAACCACTGTTGCCAGCCAAACTGTGAGACTCAGAAGTGGACTGTGAATGGGGACACCAGGGTCGGGCTGTTTGCGCTACAAGACATCCCAAAAGGTTTGACTAACAGTCTACTTCGGATTTTGGTGTTCTGTATTTTGTATGATTTTAAGAATGCTGATTATTTCATTAATTTACAATCTACACATTTGAGCGCAGCATAGATCTAATACAACATGTACATTAGGTGTGGAGCTGAATTTCAACTACAACCTGGAGTGTCTTGGCAACGGGAAAACTGCCTGTAAATGTGGAGCACCCAACTGCAGTGGTTTCCTGGGTGTCCGGCCAAAAGTAAAAAGCTTTAGAAAACTCATTCACCATCTCTGCCCAAATGTACAGCCTCAAAAAATGAGCTGCCTTGTAATCTCTCTTTTCCGTGTTCAGAACCAGCCGTCAGCTGAGAAACTGAAACTGAAAGAAGGTAAGAGGAAGGTCCCCATGAAGAAGAAGACCAAGCAAGAGGTGACCAAAGAGAGGGAAGACGAGTGCTTCAGCTGTGGTGACGGGGGCCAGATAGTGTCCTGTAAGAAGCCGGGTTGCCCCAAGGTCTATCACGCTGACTGTCTCAACCTGGCCAAGAGGCCTGCAGGCAAGTGGGGGGGGGTATGACCAAAGGGGTGCTATATAGACTATATAGGAGCACATTAGACTGACTAGATTTAGTGGAATGTAAAATAAACCTCTAAAAGTAGAAAAACAGGGGTAAAAATAGTAGGTTATATAAAATCCACTACAAGAGCACTAAACAACACTGAGGTAGGTTCACTTTATTAATGAACTTTACTTCAATGAACTAAATGAAGAGGTCGAGCCGACACTTGACTTTGCCCATCAGTAAACTTCCAGATTGAACTACAATCTCAGGTTTAGTGGCAGCCATCCTAAAGGATCCACCTCGTAAGGTAATGAGAGCGTGGTCCTTTCTGTGGCGCTTTTAGAACCGTTACGCCCCCCTATCATTTTCTTCACTCGGTAATGACAGTGATCTTGTCTCCAGGGCGATGGGAGTGTCCATGGCACCAGTGTGACGTCTGTGGTAAAGAGGCAGCTTCGTTCTGTGAGATGTGCCCCAGCTCTTACTGTAAGGAGCATCGTGAAGGCATGCTCTTCATCTCCAAGCTGGACGGCAAGCTGTCGTGCAGTGAACACGACCCCTGTGGGCCTGACCCACTGGAGCCGGGGGAGATCCGTGAATATGTGCCCAACATGACCTCCATGAGGCCCGGGGCCATGGCTGTGCCTGTCTCTGTCTCGCTGGACGCAGACTCCAGAGGAGCCAGTTCTGCTCCTATCACTTCCCCTGCAGGGCAGGCCGAGTCGGCCGGGCCGGGGCCTCCTCCTCGTCTCTATATCAACACAAAGACTGCTACCTCGAGCTTTGTCCCCTCCAGCAGGTCCTACCGCTCAGACAGGACTGAAGGGAAAGGGTTTTCCACTCCTACCTCCTCCAAAGACGAGGGGGAGGACGAGGGGGAGGACGAGAGGGAGGACGGTGAGGTGGAGGACGGGGAGGTGTGTGGGTTAGAGATGGAGGAGGTGGAAGAGGACGAAGAGGACGACGATGACGATGATGATGATGATGAAGAAGAAGAAGAAGAAGCAGAGGAGGAAGAGGACGACATGGAGGAGATGGAGATAGTGGAAGATGATGAGGATGAGCAGCTGTATGGAGGTGATCCGCTGGAGGAAGGCAATGACGTAGAGGAGGACGAAGGGGGGGATGTGTATGACACTTGGGGTGATTATGTGGATGAAGATGAGGATGAGGATGGAGAGGTGGAGGGGGGGGAGTGGGGGAGAGTGGAGGATGATGACAAGTGACACCCTACTCAGCAAAAACTCTCAATAGACACTCAATGGACAAAAAAACTTGGTGAAAGACTGCGAGAGTTTGATATTTTGGTACCTACTTGAACGCGACACTGCCTTCATTTTGGTACCGCGTTGCCTTCTTGTCCCCAGACTGCTGGACTGACAGCGGGGATGTGTACTGGTGCTAAGGCTCGAGGACTGACTGAGTCCGTCTCTTTATACTTCTGTCGATATGTTTATTTGTGTCTGGTGCTGTTATGTTCTTTTGTTCGTTCTCTCAACATTGTTTACATTTTTTGTTGGCCTTTTTTCTTTTTTTTTTCATTGTTTGGAATATTAAGAAAAAGGTGAGAAGTTTCCCCTGACCAAACTGTCATCATAAGGGCATCTTATGTTGTTACTGTCTTAACCTTGTTTTTCTAATTACAAGAGTGATCAAAATAGTGTTCTCACTGGTCCATGTTACAGTTAGGCACAACAATACCTGCCTGGTGCTTCTGAGGAATGCAAAAATAAACCCACTGGAGTCCTCAAGACTTTAGATGATTCTTCTCACTACAAAAACAGCCTGTTCTTTTTGTGATTTACAGTTTCTATCAACAGGTGGGTCAGAACTCAGGATCGGACGCACAGAGAAATAAAGTAATGTAATGACGTTCTACAATCTCTTAATGCATCACAGATGCACAGATAACTAACGCTTGTTTTTCATCGTCACTGCTGTCCCATTCACTAAGTTAGAAAATAAATTCAAAGTACTTATTCACTTGGTATCCAGTATTTCCTTCCCTTACAGTCACATCTGGCATAACAAATCTAAAAGAGTCAAGTCAACACATCACAAGGCTATATTTAAGTTACCTGCTACGACCTGCCATCAGAAGGCTTGTATTTTATCACACTGAGTAGGGCTACTGTGATTTAAAGTCAGGTGTCAAACTACGATATACTTTCAGTCGATCTCACACACACACGCCATGGTTTATCATCATAAACCTTGCACATTCTATACAATTTAGAGAGAGTAAATGAAGATGATGATAATAATAATAATAAGCCCAAGCCCCTTTGAGAGACAGCAGTGCTTTATGTTGACGTTTTTTTTCTATTTGTTATGTCTATTTTCTATTTAAGCTCTATTGGGACCCCAGTGCAAAAATGAGCTAATGTGCTCTATTAACCCGTTGTTCCTCACACTGTGCAAAGTGTTCAGTTTATTGTATGCTAGAATATTTCCTGCCCTCAGATTTATTGAGAATTTGATTACACATATTAATTTACGAATTTGCAACACACAAGCAGAAAATGCAAATAAAAGGGTCATAAAACAAATACAAGGACCTACCCTAGGGCCCTTTTATCAGTTGATGTTGTGCTTTGGTGTTGCATATTCCCAAAGTAATTTTCAATGAATTAGCTCAAACCAGTAGACGAACAGGAAGCCTGCGCTAGTGGCGAGCATCAGTTTGCACTGTTGGTATTCCAGCAGGGCAAAGTGGGCTAGTTGTTCCCTCAATTTACTGGTGCGAATGGAGCCTCATTTACATTTCAGAGGTTTTGTGAAAAAGTGCCACACAGAAAGAAAACTTACTTTGATTACACAATTATGTAAACAACAGTGTCCTTACGGTGGAATTGTGGCAAATAGTGTGAGCAGTTGTGCCTGGTAGATGTGGCTCTTTCCAGTAATGCCATCCCATTGTTGATTTAAACACCTCATAATATTAACTTTATTTATAGAGCACTTATCAAAACAGAGTACAAAGTGCTTCACATAGAAAAACATTTAATAAAATACGTGAAGGGCAAAATAAAATAAAAACAAGGAATTAAAAACGGATACAATCAGGATAAACTACGCAAAGGTTTATAAGGGATTAAAAAGGTCTAACACATAGTCTGGAGCCAGGTCATGAAGCACTGGCCTTCACCTACAAAATGTCACTCAATGAGTCACGTATCAACCAGGAAGAGATCAAAATGACCACATAGAAACGCAAAACAACTACAAAGAGACGCAAATCAGATGCAAAGAGACACAAGGAGTCACGAAGAGATTCACAACGACTATGAAAAGGGGTCAAACATCCACAAAGAGACATAAAATGACCAACAGACACAAAACAACAAAAAAAATCAACTTTAAAGTGTGTCTTGCTCCTTTGTAGGAGAGCTGGTGGAGACATTCTTCACCATGGGTTTTTGTTAAAAGCCTAGCAGCTGAGTTCTGTACAATCTGTAGTTGTAATGTAAATGTAAAAGTTTAAGAGAAGATGCTGTTGCAATAATCGAGGTGCAAAGTGATAAAAGCCTGCAGACAGTACAGGACAGACATGGACAACAGTTTCTGCATCTCTAAAAGTTAAATGAGCTCTTAATCTTTGTGAGACGTTGCTCAAAACACACATTTCTACCTAACAGGACACCACGATGTCTTACCGCGCGCGTGAGCTGCAGTGGCAGGTAGAGGGCGGGCTTTGTGTTGTGACCCAAACACACGGAGGAAGAAAGGACGTGACGTAGCTGTAGTTGATGTAAAATGGCGACCATCGTATGTTAGTCAAAACATAACGGAGGAGCTCAAACTAACAGCGCGAGATACAGAGGGAAATACCGTTTTACGGAGGGGGGGATATCAACCAGCGTTATTTGTTGGGTCTTAACAAGGTAAGCAAGTTATTTATTTAATCAATACATAAGAGATAAAAATACTTCTCCCACGTTCAAGTCTCTCAGATGGTAAACAGCTAACGTCAGGTTAGCTAACGTGAGAGTGATAGCTCCTGGTTTACTTTTATAAATGTGCGCAAGACGACGAAGGGAAGTAGTTTAGTTATATATGAGTATATTCAGGACAGGTATGTTTCTAAGAAACACTTCGCTGTGTTACACGGCTGTGCTGAAAGCTTTTACTGTTGGCAGGTTCAGCCATGACCGAGCAGGTGAGCGAGCAGGCGACCGTTGGCGTTAGCGCGGAGGGGATCGTGGGCCTGGATGAGCCCAAGAAGATGACCCGGGAGGACTGGAGGAAGAAGAAGGAGCTGGAGGAGCAGAGGAAGCTGGGAAACGCTCCAGCTGAGGTGGACGAGGAGGGGAAGTAAGTGTCGGTCTGCACAGAGAGTGGCTCCTCAGAGTGTCTGATGGGATGCCCCTGTTGAGCTTACAATGTGTTATTATCTGGATCTTTTAAAAGGTTTATCTAGCAGTGGCAAGTGAATTAGTGCCTTAACTCAAAAGTGTACTCAGTGTTTTAGTATTGCACTTCCATAAAGTTGCGGCACTTGTGAGAGATGGACCATGATTACATGGTATGGATCACCAACCGAACATACAATAATAACAAATCGATGGCACATGGCTAAAGTACAACACATTTTACTTAAACAAAGAAAGGAAATTCTTCCAAAAGGCACCTAGTTTACAAAAACCTTCCTCGATAATCATGCTTACATTCTTGCATTCAAACTAAATATGATACTCGTCTCATGCGATTGTCATTACAAAGATTGCAGATCCTCTGGTTTCCATCCAGCCCTCTATATTTTCCAATGACCTTTAGCAATTCTCTGTTAAGTTACAAATAGCCTGCCTGCGCTTTTGGTTTTCATACAACTGACCAACTTCATTTGGTGTGAACGCCCACAAGTCCCCAGCTTGTAACACAGGCTTTCTATTATAAAGCGTGTGTATATATATCACATTTGTAGTCTCTAAACCGACGCTGAAATAATTCTAACAACACCAATCAGGTTATTTTCTCAGTCTTGACAAAGTTCTTCCAAAGCCATAGAAGACATTAAACAACCCTTTACATATTTACAGTGAAGCTACCATTGTAATGCGACTCACTCGTGCTGCTTCCTTTCTTTTCCAGGGACATAAACCCTCACATCCCACAGTATATTTCATCAGTACCATGGTACATTGACCCATCCAAAAGGCCCACACTAAAGCATCAGAGACCACAGGATGAAATTGAGGCGCAATTCTCAACCATTGGAGAGTGGTACAAGAGAGGCGTGCAGGAGGTGAGAGTGAATCAATGAGCTACTTTTATGTAGCCAATACAAATGAACTTTAAAGTAAAACGCTTTTTTCTTCTTTTCTCCAAACAGAATGCTGTCGTCACTAAATTTCGTAAGGGATCTTGTGAGAACTGTGGTGCCATGACACACAAGAAGAAGGACTGCTTGGAGGTAAAATGGATAAAGCAGTCTATCATCTCCCAGTAGAGATGAACTTTCCCTAATTTCTAATCCTGTACATTAAAATAATGTTAAATCACTCATAAATAATGTTAACCTCTGACCTTCACTTTTATCTCCTCAGCGACCCAGAAAAGTTGGGGCGAAGTACACCGGCACCGGCATAGCTCCAGATGAACACAGTCAGGTACAGCTGGACCTGGACTATGATGGGAAGCGAGATCGCTGGAACGGGTATAACCCTGAGGATCACCAGCGCATCGTGGAAGAGTACGCCAAAGTAGATCTGGTAAGCAGTCCAGTGGTGAATTCAGCTTGGTTGAAGTGTTTGTTGAGGAAAAAGGAAAACAGACTTTAGCGGCACCATATGATCTCTGCCAGTACGCAAAAAAAAGTAATTATAACTGGGCTATCTGTGTTTTCTATAACTTCCTGTTTACCACATAAATCTGAGTTTTTTTTATTTATTTCTGCCTTGCAGGCCAAAAGGACACTGAAGGCACAGAAGCTTCAGGACGAGTTGGCCTCTGGAAAACTGGACCAAAGTGTAAGTGTTCGGTCAAGATCATAATAACAATGGATTGCATTGTTGCCTCATTTAAGAGATAAAATGCAGTCACTTGTCTAGAAGATAAACTTTTAAATATTTGAATCATTTCTCTGCAGGAGCGGGAACACGACAGTGAGGATGAGGATGAAGATAAATATGCAGATGACATCGACATGCCCGGTCAGAACTTTGACTCCAAGAGACGAATCACTGTTAGGAATCTGCGTATCCGAGAAGACACAGCTAAGGTAAGAGATGCGGATGGAACAAGGGGCCATGCTGAACTACTTTGTTTTACTCGTTGCTGTCTAACTGTGATGATACTTGCACCATGTTTGGTTTCCTCTCGTGTCCGCTGTTAAAGCTGTTGATGTAAGTGTTACTAACTCAGAGACGCCCCAATAATCTGATCTTCTCATGACTGTTTCTCACAGTATCTGAGGAATATGGATCCAAATTCAGCCTATTATGATCCAAAGACTCGAGCTATGAGAGAGAACCCGTATTCCAACACTGGCATGAACCCCGACGAGTAAGTTGTTGATACTGTATATCCTGGTGGCTCAGAAAGTCTCCTTGGCTTCCATTAAAATAATTTTTTAACTGTTTTCTCTGACAGGGTGGGGTATGCTGGAGACAATTTTGCTCGCTATAGTGGGGACACCATCACCATGGCTCAAACACAATGTAAGTCACCAACTCCACTCTCAGTTTTGTATTTTCCTGATATTGCAAAATCAGAGATATAGGACTTTTTGTTTCTCTAAGTATATTCTTACCTCTGCACTGATAAGATCTATCTCTGCTGGGATTATTCGTACATAATTTGTAGTGTCCGATCCCCTGTTCTTAAATTGTGTTTTTGAGTAATGCGGCATTTACACAGCAGCTGCAAGTGTGTATGTGTTGACAAGACATGTGGTTGCAGTTGTTGTGTGCTTTAGCCACATGGCCACCAAAACTGATTTGTGCATGATCAAGAAAGGAAATATTGCTCAGAGCAGTAAAGCACATATAAATGCTAAACTCCGTGTTACCCTTGACATACAGTACCAAAGATTAGCAGCATTTAAATTAAAGGCTACAGTCATATCTCACAGTGGTTATTACTTTTACATTGTTCAAATGAAATCCTGTAATTGGCTGCCTGAAGTCACCTTGTAACTTAAACAATTTAGGAATTATTTCCCAGCCAAAGTATGTCTCTACTGTTCTGATATAACATGGAGGGATATGAGATGAGACACAAAGGCAGGCTTGATCACAGTATAATCTATCATTGAATTTGCACGATAAACACAATGCGAAAGACTATATATATATATATATATATATATATATATATATATATATATATATACACACACACACACACACACACACACACACACACACACACACACACACACACACACACAGGGATTTGTTGAGTTAGTTGGTGCCTTTTTATAGATAGAAATTATTGTCTTTTTCTTTTATTCAATAAGCAATTTGTTGTATTTTAGCAGTATACTGAAAGCCGCAAAACTGAGTTCACTTTAATATCTGTTTATTTATCGTAAGTAATATCGTTAGCATGATATTCAACAACCTTATCGCATATTTTCCTTATATCGTGCAGCCCTAATCATCGGATAGACCACAAAATTACATTACATTCATATGTAGCAGGAGTCTGTACTGTACCTTGTAAATAATTGTCAATGCTTTATCTTGTGACAGTGTTTGCCTGGGAGGCCTACGAGAGAGGCTCTGAGGTGCATCTGCAGGCCGACCCCACGAAGCTGGAGCTGCTCCACCGGTCCTTCAAGGTCAAGAAGGAGGACTTTAAGGAGAAACAGAGGGACGGTATTCTAGAGAAGGTACACAGATGAGCAAAAGGATGTTATTTATCTCTCAGCCCACATTTTTATGTATAGCAGCTTAAATATTCATCCAGGCTGAAGACTTCACTCATGATGTTTCTGCTTTTTCTGTGTGACATTCAGTATGGAGGTGAAGAACACTTGGATGCACCGCCGCGGGAGCTGCTCTTGGCCCAGACAGAAGACTACGTGGAGTACTCTCGTCACGGCGCTGTACTGAAAGGGCTTGAGAAGGCCGTGGCTCGCTCCAAGTATGAGGAGGACGTGCTCCTCAACAACCACACTGTAAGGACGGAACACACTGGAGATGTATGTCTTGCTAAATGTTGTCACATTTGTACTTGTATTCTAAAAACATTGTCCTGTCTTTAGTGTATTTGGGGCTCCTTCTGGAACAATGGCTCCTGGGGATACAAGTGTTGTCACTCCATGGTCAAACAGAGTTACTGCACAGGAGATACTGGAATTGGAATAGTAAGTAGATGTACTGAAAGTGTCCAAACACACATCATCATATCGTTTGTAACACACATCAGTTTTTGTAACTTTGTCACTTACATTGTGTTTTTGTTCTCTTCATAACCTGAAGAACAACACAGACTGTGTCCCATTCGAAGAGGGACTGACGGAGCTGCAGGAGGAAGAACCGCCCAAGACTCTGCTGGAAGTAAGTGGCGCTGAGAGTCCCCGTTAGTGATCATATGGGTGCTTACATTTTCAGTGTAAATGCATATCTAATTACAGGGTTTGTACAAAGTCTTGACAGTTTGGAAAATGCTTAATTTTATGTTTTTATGAATCGAATACACTTCTTGAAAAATGCTTGATTTGCAACATAATATGATGTTTCATCTACACAATCACTTATGTAAAAACAGGAAAGTTGTTATCTTGTGTTTACTCACCATTTATAGCTACATAAGTCCTCTGTTGGTCACTTCGTCTGGAAATTAGCAAGCATTAAATTATCAATAATCAAAACATCCATTCAAAGTTAATATAAAAAGGTGGTAAAATAAACAAAGTGTCAATCTACATTGATTACTTTTGGTATAAAGGAATGATATAATCTATATCTTCACAGATGCATTTATAGTAACAATTTAGATTTGAGGATAAAAGCTTCATGAGTCTGGAAATCTTTGGTTTAGTCTTTTTTAAAGTGCTTGAATTTTTCTCTTAAAAAGCCGTGCAAACCCTGTAACTGTATGTTAATTGTGTCAATGTCTTTAATCCCCAGATGCATCGAGATAAGATGATGAAAGACAAGAAGAAGAAAAAGAAGAACAAGAAGAACAAGAAGCACAGCTCTGACGGCAGCGATTCAGAGGATGAAGAGAAGAAGAAGGAGAAGCTGAAGAAGGTAAAAGTTATTGTTAATGTTTTTGATGGCAAAACGTTGTTCTGTGTTCATCTGTCTGTATATCTGGTTTGGCTGATTTCTCTCACTGACTTCCAACCTGTTTCTTCCTCCCAGGCACTGGAAGCAGAGGACAAGCGGGTGAAGCACATAGAGGCAATAATGCAGGTGGAGGAGAGGAAGAGGCCGTACAACAGCTTGGGGGAAGTAAAGGCGCCCACTGAGGAGGAGATGGAGGCCTTCCGCATGAAACGCTGCCGGGCGGATGATCCTATGGCTTCCTTCCTCGGACAGTGACCTGCTCACTCCGCTCAACTCTCCTCAAGGACTCTTACCAGAGCTGCTGCTTTGGAAATTGAACTTTCATCTTGTAGACAGCAGGAGCCTTCTGTTTGGTTACAAATGTGTCTCAACAGTGTTTTGTTCATTTTATTTTGAATACTTTTTGGTTTGGATGCCACAGGTCAACAGACCATAGGACAATAATGATATATGCTTTTGTTCCACGTGAAAAAAAAAAGAATTACAGTTTTCTTAGATTTGGGAGCGTCCTTGAGTCTCAACAGTAATTTGAGGAACATAAATACTATTGGTGGGATTAATGCATCATTTTATAATAAAATATGTTTGCCTGAATACTTTGTCTTGTGTAAAAAAGGTTCAAGTTTTTATTTTATGCACATCATTGTCAGTGTTAAATTAGCCGTATGAAATATTGATCCTTTCTTCAGTGGTCATTGATGGATAGGGTAGTATTTTATTACAAAGTAACTAAAGTAATTGAATAGTATTTTTCTTACAGATTCTAACAATTGCTTGCTTGACTGACAAGGAGTAGAGCTTGTTGGCTGCAGTTGATTAATGTGACAATTCTGTGTTTTTTACATATCTACATAAATAGCATTGAAATTGCATTGGATGCAAATTTTTGGCATCACTGGCTTTTTAATATTTAATACTTTTTTTTCTGCTGTCACTCAATTTAAATGTTATTTCAACTTGTTTTCATTCTTTGACAGTTGAAGCTAAACACTTGTAGAGTACAGTATGTGCTGATCTATTATGAACTGATTGTTGTCTGATCACGTCTTCTTTTTTGATGTATGAATATGAATAGTGTCTCATAGAAACCTGCTTCACACAACAACCAGTTATGTAATTTCTGTTCACATGGTTCCAGTTAAAGATGAATACAGTAGATCTCTATAAACACAAGGCACTGCCTCACCCAGCAGCTGGAACTTTTTTATTGGTCTCTCGGCTCTCGACTCTGCATCACAGCCATAAACACAAAACACATCTGGTAATATTCATAGTGCATTTTATACACTTCTATACTACTGACCACCTTGTTGATCGGTTTGATTTGGTTCTTCAAAATCTTTCAGGAGTATTGTTTAAAAAGCAAAAAGGTGTAACTATCAGGATTATATACAGTATAACACAACCTAGACGGCTTTGTTCTATACATGTTAACACGTCTTATATAACATCCTACTTTCTCACAGTTTGACTGAACAAGTGATGTGTCACCCCTTCAGCTGTGCACTACTCTGCACTGACTTGAATTTAATGACATCATGGTGAAAGTATTTCTTGGCAGTGTACTTGCTAAACAGGGCGGATGTTATGGACTATGATTCACTGGGCTGCGCATTTCTCTGCAGCTCTTCTGTTGAAGAATACTATCTCATCTATTAATAATAAAAACGATGTAGGAAAGTGTGTGCCCTCTCGTGCAGAAAAAGGACTTGGATAGAGCTGAAAAATGCCCATGGGTCATAAATTCTCAACTGGTGAGTTCTTCTTCTGTTTTTAAAAGGTCTTATACATTCTTTGCAAAAAGAAGCTGTAAGCGCTTTGCTTTGATTTGAACTTGTGCATCATATTTCTCAGTAAGCACGGAGTCAGCATGAAACTGGCGACACCGTTAAGATCATTTCATCAGATTCGTGCTGATAGTATGCATGTACTCTGCCACCTCTCCATTTCACTCTTTGGCAGATTTAATGTTTTTTGTTAAAAGATGTTTGAATGATCTGACTGCGACTAATTCACAAAACTAAAACACATTTATTGTTGAAAACCATGACTTTCCCTCATCTTTTCGTGGCTCCATAGTGACCATCATGCTCCAGATGTGTGTGATGTTGTGTCTGCTGTCAGTTGTCTTCTCCCAATCAACATATTCCTCGCTCAAGAAAGGTCGCAACATCACCATCCACTCCTCACAGCTGGTGTGCAGCCTGCCAGGTCCAGCAGGGCCTGCAGGGAACCCCGGAGGTCCTGGATCACCAGGGGCCATGGGCCCCATGGGGTCCCCAGGGAGGGATGGCCTGGACGGGAAGGATGGAGAGAAGGGACAAAAGGGAGATGGAGGTAGTTATTGTGTGACTCTCTTTTGTAATGCAAACCCTAATGTTCTGTTTGGGGTTGTGGAGACCTTTGGCCTTCTTTAACAGCTCATACAATATACCTAACACTGTCTTATCAACTTTATGCTTTACGGCTCCTCATAGTTTTATGAGAATTGCTTTGACCTGATAACATGTTTTAGGAGTCTGCTACAGAGACGAATTAATTCTGGCTTTCAGAGACCCCAAGTGTCTCACATGGCTAAATACAATTAATCATTAATTATGCTCTATCTATGATTGGTGTTATCAGTAAAATCCCAAATCCGGTATCTACCAATATCAAGTCTATTTGGATTGCTGTATTTTGGAACCGTTTGTTAATAGGACGTCTAGCAGCGAGTACAACCTCTCTGGTGACCCCCACGTTAAGTTACGTCTCAATGTCGTATACTATACTTTACATTTCTTTGGACGTAAAGGACTTTTTGATGAACAAAATGAATATGTATTTCATGTATAGCGCATATAATATTTACAACACAAAGTTAATATATGTATATGTAAACACACACATAGATACGAGAGGCTCGTGACAGAGACGTAGACATTAATGGCGCCCTCCTCTGAGCTGTAGCGTGTATACGTCCATGTCTGCCTCGAGAGAGCCTCTCGTGGATGCACGTTTCCTTCTGCGCGGTGACACGGTTGGTGGGTGTAGTTCGGTAGAAAGAAAATAGTTCCTATATGAAACCGCTAAATAACAACAAGGTCTGTTATCTTGAGAAACCGGGTCAAAGTTTCTGGAAAGAGACTTCGCTGTCGAGTTTTTCAAATGTTTTTTTTGGCGTTTGAACGCCACAAGCCGAGTGCCATGTATTTCTATTATATTGGAGAGAAGAGGGACAACATTATCTCCAACACTCACCAAAACAATCCAGACTGAAAAAAAGCACTACAGGTAGGAATAAAAATATGTAGGCTATTTTTCAATTTGGGGTGAATTGTCCCTTTAAGGAAGAACAGCCATTGTCACCAAAACAAAAAGTTAATTCATGTCAAAGTGACACACTCCAGTGCACATAATTAGAGGCAACATGTTCCTTCTGGGAAAATTATAAACTGTGAAGTATGAAGTCAGATTATGGAGATCTTCTGAGCTTTTTTTTTGAATATCAGTGTTTATTTAGCTAAACTGTAAAATTACAAGCATTCTGTGATCATTCTGTCAGGTGATCCAGGGAGAACAGGGAACCCAGGAAAGCCAGGTGTGAAAGGGCGTGAAGGTGTCATCGGCAAGGCTGGACCTCGAGGACTGAAGGGGCCACGAGGAAAACTGGGTGTATCTGGAAAACGAGGACAAAGGGGAGAGTTGGGGGACGTGGGCCAGCAAGGAGCTCCAGGAGGATGTAATTGTGGCCATGTGGCCCGATCAGCCTTCTCTGTGGCAGTGACAAAGAGCTACCCTAAAGAGCGATTGCCCATCCGCTTCAGCCGGATTCTGCTGAATGAGGGCGATCACTACAACGTCAGCAGTGGGAAGTTTGTCTGTGCTGTCCCCGGGGTCTATTACTTCTCATATGATATCACTCTGGCAAATAAGCACCTGGCCATCGGTCTGGTCCACAATGGACAGTACAAGATCAAGACATTTGATGCAAACACAGGGAACCATGATGTGGCTTCTGGTTCTACGGTCCTCCACCTGCAGCAGTTAGACCAGGTGTGGCTGCAGATCTTCTACTCCGAGCAGAACGGACTCTTCTTTGATCCGTTCTGGACAGACAGCACCTTCACAGGCTTTCTTATCTATGCTGACCAGGACTATCTCAATGAGGCTGATAGAAAAGCGAATGCTAAGGATGATAGTTAATCCTGAGATATTTTTCTTTCCTTTTAATAATTGGCTTTATTTCATATCACAATGTTGTGGAAGTTTGAAAAGATTGCTCCACAATCAGAGAATGTCAGTTGTTTAACACGTTCTGACACCAGGGGGCACACAAGGAAAGGAACGTCAACCACAGTTGGGGAAGCACTTTAAATGTTTAACATTGGAAGCCCTGGGTTTTATCTGCAGTATCATTCATGGTGCTATGAGTCTGGCAAAATCTTTTTTAAATTTCTCCAATAATAATTATTATAATTTCTCTCGTTCGTTTATATGTATTTTACAGGAGTTGCAAGGTTGCCACCGGTTTTTTTTTTTTCTTCGTTAATAGAAGGTGTCCCACTGCCATCTTCTGCAATGTAGTTTTTTTTAATACACAAAGACAACATACAATTGGAAGTGAAATCAAACCACTATTGCTATATTAATTTTGCAGTATAATGTATTGCTGAGCAGACACAATGACATCTTGTGTGCCATTTAATGCCCTATCCTATGACAAGTGAACATCACATACATACAGTGATGCATTAAAAATAATGCTTGACACAACTAATAATGGCAGACATGTTCTCAGCATGCATTGCTACAATATACCACCAGGTGAGAGGGTTCCCTGGATTACTAGGAAATTTAAGAAAAAGATTAATTTCACCACTTTTTATTTAGATGAATCTAAGACGATGAGGGAAGTCTTGTATTGTTGTCCTGTGTATGAAACCTGATTTATTTCCGCATTTGAATACTTTCCAAATCACCCTTGTATAAATTGCATATTGAACCATGATTAGCTTTCAAACTAGTTGTACAACGTTATGCTTATGTGTACATGTATTGAACTCACATACATCATTCTGCATAATTAAAGTCAAACATCCAAGTGAGGTATCAAAAGGCAAAACACATAATTGAATGGAGGGGGACTTTAAATTAGCCATCTCATTAGACGGATCAAATATATATATATATATATATATATATATATATTATTTTTTTTTGTCTCTATTGAACATTGTGAAGAGGCAGACCTTTAGCAGGTTATGGACATATTTCAAAAAGATAATATTCCAATGTGTAAAAAAGTATATTTCAGTCAAATTAAATATGAATAATAAATCCATCCCCCCAAAAAATGGTATCTAAACACAAAAAATAGTGAAAGTCAATATACCTTAACCAGGGGTTAGACAGATCAAATATTGCTCATCTCGCTGGTTATTAATGATGGATAGTCTATAGCTGTATGACATTAATAAAAGTAATTGAAAGAAGACATTTTATAATTTGGATCATTTTTAATCTACGACTTTTCATTCTATCCATTGATGTTACTTTGTCTTTGTTTAGCATTGTAGCCTTGTTACAAACAATTAAATTGGGTTACAATGAAGAAAGGGCACCGTTTTTGGTCTACTTTTTCTATGTAAACCGTGGTCCTTGTAATCAATCAAACGTTTTCTACAGAAGCTTGGTTCTAATAAAAAGTGCATTATAAGTAAGCTAATACCAAAGTGATAACATCAAAAATAACAACTCAATTAGAAAATAATAATAATATGCCCTAATAATAATATGAGTATGAATGTGAATAATAAATAAAAAAAACATAATTCACAAGTAGTATAAAATTAAACTGTTTTATGAACATGTGTGATTGTTTGTAGTTCTGACACTGACCTCTAAAGGACTACAACTCCCAGGCAGGAGGAGGGCACTTCACGTCGAACGCACGAGCCCACACCGCAACAGCAGCAGCTG
This sequence comes from Bovichtus variegatus, assembly GCA_943593645.1. Classification (NCBI taxonomy): domain Eukaryota; kingdom Metazoa; phylum Chordata; class Actinopteri; order Perciformes; family Bovichtidae; genus Bovichtus; species Bovichtus variegatus. The sequence continues at coordinate 8,553,480 of CALSCE010009297.1, read as the reverse complement.
GTGCAGCCGAGGACGTTACTTTGTTACAGCGGATCTACCGGAGAGAAAACGGCGGAGCAAGACCTCACGGAAAAGTGTAAACAGTTAGGGGAAAACGGCGCAACCAAACGCCTGTTGCCGGGATTTGGCGGTGGCAGCTGTTGTATGAACTTGCCAGCGGATTTGAACGTTGTCTTTTGGCCGAAAATAGAGGTCTTTCTCAAAGTTGAGCCGAAGAGGAGTTCTCTGGTTCAGGATGTCGGACTGAGACAAAGGGGTCTGGGGGGCATTCCCGTCGTAGCGGTGAGTGGCACATGTAATAACCGCCGAGATGAAAAGTTTACCAGGTTACTGCCTTGCTGGAGTAATGAGCTGTGTTTGAGTCGAGATGTTTAGTTTCATCGCAGTGTGTTGTTTTTTTAAACGGGGCGAGTATTTGTGAGCTCGCTGGCCAGTTAACTTGTGTAGCCTCACTGTTTGGCCGCGGTCTCGTGGTGCTCGTGGTGTTTGAATGATAACCTTAGTGTGAGATGTTATTTGTTTTTGTCGTTGGAAGTGAACAACCGTGTGATAAAGGACATTAGTGAAAGGCTGCATTGATTCATTTGACCTACAGCGTGGTCGAGCGGGCATTTAACTGAGCCATTTAAATTCCCGAGCAGAGAAAATGGCCTATACAGGGAAAGAGACCTTTGCTGTGGGATTAGCAAGGTGTTCAAAAACTTTATCAAAACGACTGTATTTCTCAACAACCGACACATTTTTGAATCGCCGAGCTTTAGTTGTCATTTCAAACGCACTCATCTAATGTATTTAATCCTATAATCCATTTTTAATGAGATCATTTGTAGAATAACTTTAATCTAACTTCACCCTCTGTTGTATCAGATGGTTTTCTCAGCAAACACCCGGTTTGAAAACTATATATTTTCCAGTTATTGTCGCCACTCTCAACACAACACAACACGTCACTTCTCAAAGTGAATTGTATCTAATTTTGGACATGTGTGTCTCAGCAGGTAAAACTTGATTCTTGAAGTCTCCTCTGGATGGGAAAAATGGAGAGAGAGTTGCAGTGGTGGAAGGGACAGCTAGCTGCAGATATCCATCAGTCGCTCCGCATCAAGGTGAGTCTATTATTATTATTGAGCACTGTTTTATTTTGATGGGAATTTGTTCAACCTGTTTTGATTGTGACTGTTTAACAAAGCTAACCATGGAAAAACAGTAGCACCATTAAGTCTGTCTAGCTTTTTCATCCTCCAACAACCTGAGAATAACAGTGTGTTGCACTGTATATTTTGAGTAAAACAATACACGAATAGGTAATGCGATTAGACAATTCAATCAGCAACAGTTTTGATAATCGATTAATCGTCTCAGTACAAAATGTACTGCTTCAGTCTTCTCAATTGTAAATCTATTTTTCTCTCTATCCTTTTAGAACAAATGAATCATCTATGGGTTTTTGACTATTGGTCAGACAAAACAATGAATTTAGTCACAATAGAACTTGTGATAGACATTTGTTTCCACAATGTTGTAGCAGAGAAATTGTAAGTTTTACTATTTTCAGATATTTTTGTGATTTTAATTGAGAAAAATACATTTATCGATAATGAAAATAATAATATTTGCAGCTCTACAAACGACAGCATGAACCAACAGGCCTGTTTTGAGATTCCACAGCAGCATTTTAGCATATTATAAACCGCACAATGTATTTGGGAAAGTTGGGAAGAAAATACAATTACATGGTCCTGTTGTCTATTTAAACATGATCTGAATTGGATTACATGGAGCAGTTAAGGCTCATTAATTGAAAATGTCTTAATTAACCTCGAAGCGTGATCATATTTCTTCACATGTGTCACTTTAATGGAGACATCTGTCACTCGACTGGCATCTTTGGGCTGTGACGCTGCTGCCAGCTTCAAGCTGAGGCCAATGAATACAGATCAGGTTTTAGATATCAGGTGTGTGTGTGTTTATATTTATATTTATATATATATATATATATATATAAAATGCTGATGATTCATTAATTTACACACAGTTTACTCATGCTGGGCAGCATCTGACTCAGAGTGAGACATCAATTAGACTGTAAATCTGCACACGGAGATGGAAACTAAACAACACACCCACTCTTTGCTCATACTGTAATGAGAGAGAGAGATAGTCAGTCTAATGTTAGGTTTGATTGCCCTATATCAGCATTTTGGTGAAATCCCAAGCGACAGGCTCACCACAGTATACACGGTATAATGAAATGCCCTTGTTTTAAATGCTGCAATGTTGCGCATGGTGAATTGAGAAATGCTTGAGACTTAAAAGATGAGTTCATTGCTTTACTTGGGCACCTGTAGCAGACATGACAAATTGTCTCTGTTTTAACTTGCAGTAGGTCTGTCAGACCTTAAGTACGGCGTTTCCCCCAGCTTCTCTATCTTTTGGCTGTGTAACTCTCTATTAGAGCTGCAACTAACAAATGTTTTCATTAATGATTTATCTTCCGATTACTTTCTCGATTAATCGTTGGAGCTCTACTCGCGTTGCATAAAGATACTTTTTTTTTTATACTACGTATCACTAAAGACTGAACTATTTGTATTTAAGGACCTTTACATTCTAAAGCTCTCAGGCCTCATGGTGGCCTTATTATTTCAAAAAGCAATTTTGATTAAGTCATTTGTCAAGTAAATATTGCCTAACATTTGCTTTTCAAATGTGAACATCTGCTGCATTTCTCTCATCTACATGACTGTAAATTGAATCTGTTTGGGTGTTTTACTTATTATTTTCATTACCAATTATTTTCTGGTGAGGACATCATGTGCTGTATTGCTGTAGTTTATTGTAATATGATTTGAAGAGTAGCTGTGAATTTTCACAAATGAAAACCTGGAGTCTTTAAATGTTTGCCATTTTTGATTCGAAAATGACACAAACTATTATTTGGTTATCAAAATAGTTTGCCGATTTGGTTTTCTTTTGAATATCTATCCTTGCAGCTTTATAATTAAAAAATTTAATATTTGTCTGTTGCAGCCCTAATATGTTCTATTTTAAGATATCTGAATTGACCATATTGCTTTAAAGTGTTCAAAAACTTTTGTTGACTGGATGTTTTCAGATGTGGGTAAGCTGAAAGCACAAAATTTGTAATGGGTAGGAATGGTGAAATGAGTATCAGAGCTGTGTGTAGTAAAAAAGCCTTCACACAGTGTTCAGATTTCCTGCATGGCGCCTGCTCCCCCACAGTCTCATCCAGCCTTAATGACGTTTGCTGCAGTGGTAATGCCCTGATGTGGGAGATAGCTGTGGTGTATAGCATGTGGCAAATTATCAGACATGCAAATCAGGCGGAGGCAGCTGTGGAATCCTTAATTATGGTGCGGGTCCCCCACAAAGGCACCTTCTCCACCCTACATAGACCCCCCCGGAGCCCTTCCAGACTCAAGCAGCCCCCCACCTTCACATCCACCCCCATTCTCCTGCTGCCCTTGTACCCCCAGACAGACAGATGGACCAGAGGCTGAAGCAGTGGGAGGAGAAGAGAGTTTTGGGAGGATTGGGTGGTATGGTTGGTTGTGGCACCGGCCCGGGGGTGGAGTGGCTATATGTGGATTTGGGAGGGGGTACTTTTTGTTTTTAGATTAGAGGATCATTGTTCAAAAGAAATACTTGACATTTTTGCGTAAATCTGACAGTGTTGGTAAATGTTGCCCTCACAGCAAATGGTATTATTTTAAATATTGACTTTAGTTTAAGTTCCTTTTTAGAAATATGAAGCTTTAAAGCCGCATTGGGACTGTTTGTGCCAGTCTTAAGTCACGGATGTTCCTAAACAACAGTCCTGACATGATGTGGATGTTTTCTGTAGTTCTCCTCTGATACTTTGGACCCCTCACTGTTTGAACCTAAGAAGATTAATCTACCAATCCTCGATCTCTTATTAAATCCAAATAAAAAGCCCTTGTTTTTACTCTGATTCACAGAGAGCAAAAACATTTTTGAAAACAATTTAATTTGTTGATATAAGCAGCTTAAATACAGAGAAAGTATGTGCTGTGAGTTTGTACATCCAGTACTAAATGTTTTTTGTTTCTTACTCCGAGTCAGATTTTGAAACTGGAGCCTTTTGCTGATTGTAAAGATACCCGAGGCTGATTCAATGCTAATGCCCCCGAGTATCTTCCTTCCACTTTGAAACACATGCAGCTAATTGAACATGAATAGGAGATATGCTAGGGGTGAAACCTAATCCTATCTACTCTTCAACCTCTACTGGAGGAACCATGCCCCCCCCCCCCCACCCAGCCCATTTCTCTGAGACCCCTGCAATGACCCAAATTAGCTCCTCTTCTCTGCAGCAATGGTGAATTAAATGAAATTGAAATGAGGCTGAAGCATAATCAAGAATTTCTGACGGTAAATGGAGTTTTATTCTTTGAGTATTTTAGACCCAGCAGCGCTCCTGGCAGCCGTTAAACCCAGTCAGCAGGGGACATGCATGGCTCACTATTATGCATATTTTTTTTTACAACCCCCGTGTCTCTTCACCACTTCCTCTTGCCCACCCTGCCCACCCTGCGCCTCTCACCCCCCATCGTTTGTGTCCCCCTTCATCTCTCTTTTTTCTCTTCTACAGGAGCTGAAGCTACCGGTCTATCGAGCCCACTCTCCACAGATTGGTATGCGGCGGTACTTTGCAGACTTGTTGGCCATCCTGAGTAATCGCTACCAGCTATGTCCTACAGCGCGACACCTAGCTGTCTACCTGCTGGACTTGTTCATGGACCACTACGATGTGGCCGTCAAGCAGCTCTATGTCATCGCCCTCTCTTGTCTGCTCCTAGCTAGTAAGTGCATGTTCAACCTCTCACCTTCTCCCTTTCGTGCATCTACATAGTTGTTTGCACAAGAATAAAACGGAAGTTGGTCTTTTTAAATAAATGTTTCTAAGACACGTGTTTTTAAATTGACTTCTTCTAATCTTTATCCTTTAAATTGAACCTAAATCTACTTCAGAGGTAACTTTACAAAAATCAGGTTTTGTGTTTTATCTTGAAAAGCATTATATGTTCACGGTTTCTGCAAATGCAGAAGAGCCCCATTGTATGTCTTCTGTGCTAAGCGAGCGTCTGTGACTGTGGTTTATGCACAGATGGCACAAGGTGAAACACTTCCTGCATCAATGCTAATTTGAGTTACGCTCAAGAGACCATGGTGGTATTTCTTCTTCCAGCTCCACTTTTCAAACCTATCTGATGGCCTGTGTCGCCGGTTTACTGTAGCTACAATGTTGGTTTGAAACGAACAAAACAAAGTTTCCATTGTGGTAGGATGAGTGTGCCATTGTTTTAGGACAAACTGTTGGGGATTATGCTTGTGTCTGCAGAACTTCTTGTATGTTTTTGATCCTGGCTGCAATAACATGTCTGCTGCTGTTACTTTAGTCCCTTCCAGTCAGTTTGAGATGAACTAGTATCACACCTGCCAAGGTCACAATGTCCTCTAATCAAAGGTGTGATTCCTTTTCGTCTTTTTTTAGCCTCGGTCATTGAAAACATGTGATTTGTAGCAGAGGACATCCTATCCACAATCTTCATACAAATGTATTTTGACTAATGGCACTTTGTATTCAGCCTATATGTCCATATTTTACTGGATGAACATGGGCATGGCTTTATTTAGACTTAATCACACATACACTGTCTTGCTGCCATAAATACTGACCTAAGCCCCAAATGTGTATTAATCTACAGCTTAAAATAGTCCCAGATAAATGCACCATTTTCTTCTTCTCGGTGGTTCGATCCCCGGCCTCTACGGTCAGCATGTCGAAGTGTCCTTGAGTAAGATACTGAACCCCATGCTCTGATGAGCATGTGGCACCTTGCATGTTAGCCTCAGACTCTATGAATGTGTGTGAATGGGTGAATACTAACGTGTTGTAAGGCACTTTGAGTGATCGCAAAGATTGGAAAAGCGCTATATAAATGCAGTCCATTTACAGTGGCCAGTGGTTTTAGGAAATTAATGAGGCTTTAAGATACTAAATAAAATAAAAACTATGAATTTGTGAACAATATTTTTAAGATTTACATTTTCAGTATTAACTAGGGGCTTGGAGTTGACATACTTACTTGGTGATTGCACTGTGCGGATTTAAAACAATCAAGTTAAAGCTTTGGCTTTAAATTCCTGAATATCTCTTCCCTGGACTGATGACTGGTTGATGTTTGCTTGCAGTTGCTTCTTTTCTCAAGCTGACTGTTTTTCACAGAAGTGATGATAACTAGTAGCCAACACGAATCTCTGCTGTGAAATTTAAAATTGTGTCTTTGTGCGTGTTTCGTGTAAAGCAGGTATGTTAATGATTCTTCCCCTGCTGATGCATGGTTCAGGTTGTGTGGTAGTTATTAGTGTCTCTGTGTCTGTCTTGTGATTAACAGACTGTGAGGTTTTCTGTACATCAGTGCAGCCCTTGGCATCATGGGTAATTAAGCTAATGATGCTGTCAAAGTGGGAGTCTGGAATAAGGCCCGCTCACTTGGGGGGTGGGGGTGGTATGTGTGTGGTCGCACACAGGCCATCTTTGCAATCAGAGTAGTCTCTGTGTTGGGATGAATTTGAATATGAGACTTGAAAGAGGTTTTATTTAAAAGCAATCTCATGAGAATCCAAGAATAGCTTTGAGAGTTTGCTCTTGGAGTTATATAAATATTATCAAGCCAACCTGGACAGAGGTGCTTCGTCTATTCTGTAATAGATGAATCTGGTTTTCTATTGAATCTTTTGAATGTGGCTCTCAGTCAGTCGGGCTCTCTTCTCTCTACTCTCCTGCCTCTGACTCCTCCAGGACTCTAGGGAGTCTCAGCCATGATTGATGAAGGCTTGAAAGGGCTTTTGATTCAAAGTTGTCTTGGTTTTTTTTTCTGTCCTGAGGTGCTTTGGAATCTGGCCTAGTTATTGAACGGCCTCCCCAGGTCCCACTGCCTGCCTTTGACAGGCACTTACATTGTCTTTCTTTAAAATGTTCTTCCGCACTCTGTTAATTAATCGCTCCTTCTTTTGTGCCTCTCAGCAGTCAATGCTTAATCCTTTTACTCTATTGTGGATGTGTTTGTTCATGGATGAGCTCTTCTTCATTTGCCGAAGTGAGATTATGGTCAGTTTTTCAGTGTTATTGACTGTTGGTAGCTTATTTAGAGACCTCACTTCATTCCAGAGAATCCAATTACTCCCAAGAAACCAAAATCCTGGGGAATTTAATGTGAATTTCAGTCGACACTATTTGTGTGTACACTGCATATTTCCATTAAGAAATGCGTCCACATCCCCTAACTTAAGTTTCTATTGTGCTACATTCCATGAAGTCCTGCAGTGATCACATCAGTCTTCCTGGCAGATCTTGGTCCCTGAAGTCAGAGCTCTGCATACTGAAGCTATTTGTTATGGTAAATGACATCAAGGACATGCTTCTGCTGCCAGTTAGTATACATTGGCACAATGTTTTACTCTCTATTTATATATTTTGTTAAGTTTGCGGTTTGGCTCTTGATTATGATCATTGGATGCTTGGTGTATTTCTTCACCAAGTTATTATTGAAACTGGATTTAATCTAATTTGTTCAGTGAACCTGATTCAATGAAGGGTCTCTAAACAAAACAAAAAAAAGAGCATCCCATGGAACGCACAAGAAGCTCAGTCACATTGACTACACAGCGCACTTAGATAGAGCCCGGGGGTGGGGAGGGACTGTGTGCTGAGGGGCACCTGCCATATGCTCTCCGAGTCAGGCCTCAAACAAAAGCCCGTCAATGCAAGCAGGACAGCCAGCCAGGCAGCCAGACCCTTCCCAGAGAGGGGGAGGGGAGCAGAGGCTGAGGCGTGGATGTTGTTGTGTGTGCAGGGCGCGGGTGTATGTGTGTGTATGGAGGAGATTTGCTCTAAGCTAACATTGCTAAATGGGAAGTTGTCGCTGTGGCAACCTTGATGAACCTAGGATAAAAAATTTTGTGATCATCTAATTAAGATCCACATGGAAGTTTTATCCATTAGAGAATTTCCCATTGAAAGGGGACTGCTTTACTGCCACATAACCATTCAACCGTCTGGGCTCTGGTGGTGTCCTTTTACCTTTGGCTGCTGGCTCTGTTTCCTCTTCGTTCTCTCACCTTGTCAGGGACAGGCAGAGAGAGCCAGTCCTGGGACAGGGCGGCCAGTAAAAGCAGCCCCACGTCCCTGGGGGGTTGGGAAACGAGTGGAGCAGTACTTCAAAGGCAGGTTGGCTGCTGATGTTAAACAGGGTAGAAAGAGAGGGAGTGGTGGTGGCCCTCAAAATGGGACATGTTAGAACTGAACCACCCAGCAGGGTGCCCTGAAATGTAGATTAATAGGGAACCCACTTCCCCCTTTATGCCCCTCTCAGGGGCTTGACAATAATTCCGATTGAACTGTTGTCATGTGATGCTCTAATAATTAAAGAAATTATGTAAAGATGTACAGATGGGTTTGAAAAAGTTAATATTATTCATTACAATCAAATGCACCAGTTCACCTTTGTGTTCATCTGAGCGCTTGTGTGTAATTGTAATCCACACACTATATTACAAATGTTAAAATTAAGTCATATTTCGTGTTTAGTTGTGTAATGCCTGAGGCTTTGTTTGCCCCCACACTCCGTGTCAGCCCTCATCACCCATACAGCAAGACGCTTTACACCCCCAGTCGATGGATACCCCCAAAACACACCACACATACTCACACACGCAAACATACACAGGGCTGGGTTTCTAAGATTCTCCTGGGTCACCCAGGCATGAACATCAGGGGTCAAGGGTCGGCCCGGGCCGACATTGTGAGAGCTCCCGGGGCCAGGGGTGGCAACACTGAGATAGATGTGATAGATCTGTGACCAATTTCACAGTCCCAATGAAAGATGAACCGACAAATAAAAGGGTTTTAAAACGCAAAGGAAATTCCTTCTCTTGACAGTCAAGTCAAGGAGTAAAAGAAGTAGAGAATAAGGAGGAAAATCAAGATTGCCTTATTGTGTTTTTATTTATTTTTTTAAAAACCAGATAGTATCCACATCAAATTATAACAAAGGGTAACATGAAAAAAAGTTTAGAAAATAAATTCACATTTTTTTCATTTTCACATATTGAATTCATTTGTAGCTTAGCTACAATGTCCCCCTCATGAGTCTTGTATGATCTAAATGTTTCCCATTTTTCTTCCAGTTGTGCTTCTTGTAGCCTCAAGATGTGTCAGTTTTTCCGTTAAGAAATGTCCTTCAACAATTACTAGCTTCTGGTCCTGTGTTGCACGGTGCGAATCAAAGCTGTGTGAAAGCCTGACATTTATTCTGCTCACCATACATTTCTTTTAGAGGAACGTAACTATTATGAGGGGTGGTCAAAATGGACTAGAATTACATGATGTCTGCAAAATGAAGAGCAACAGAAACGGAGGCTTTTGTCTTTGTGTGAGAATACAGCTCTCAGGTTTCTTAACAGCCCCCATCACTCCAAACCCCTCCCCACCCCCACCTCCTTCTCAAACGGCACACCTGGGAGGGACCCTTACCTCTCCCTAACCCCTAACTTCTGCCTGTTTACTTGACCTTTTCTCATCTTCACCATCTCCTGCGGGTGGCTTGAGAAAGGATAGGTGTCCAGTAGTTGCAGTGTCTGGTAAGGTAGTTGGTGTTGAGGAATAAGAAGGGTGTTTTTCTTTTCCTTCATCAGTGTCTCTTTCTTGCTCGCTTACTTAAGATAGGATCATTTAGCCGCCTGCATTCCAGGTAGGCTGTACTCGCAGGAGAGGAATGTACCATCTCTCTCAGGCCACATTCACACTGACATCAGTAAAAACAGAACAAGGGGCTGCATTTGTATTGTTGCTACAACGTGTCGGTAAAAAGATGACATGCAAATCAGGAAGTCTAGTTTAATGGCGTATCAAACCGTGATGCGCTGAATGACGGTTTAGAAGTGTTTGAGATGAGATTGCACAACTTGTAAAATGGCACAATACTACGAGGTATTCAAGTTGGTATATGTGCACTTTTTGATTGATCAGTATTAAACTATCCAGAATTCAAATAAATAAAATCTAGGTCAGATTCTAAATCTTGTTTACGTATTCATGGAGCGGATGTTTTCTGATCTAAATAATAACTCTGCTAATATAAGCCTGTATTTAGGCAAAGCTCTTCATAAGTCTGTTTGTAATGGGACTAATTCTTTGATAAAATTGTCATGAATGGGGGGGCGACAATGAATCTGAAAACTAGAAGGGCACTCGGCAAGCAAAGACCTTTCTGTAAGTAAAATGGTCTGTGCTTGCCGAGTGCCCATTCTTCCTTGGCCCATGTTACACCCTTGCAACAAGCTTCATGAAAATTGGGACAGTAGTTGTTCCATAATGCTGCAAAAGGGGAGACACACTAACCATCAAACCAAACCAAAATATAACCTCCTTGGCGGAGATAATAATTGACAGGTCCATATATGATGTATATAATAGTTAGTTCCAGTTGCACTTTTATCTAACATTGGGTTGTGCTGCTGATAAAGTGGAGCCAGAATCAAGTTTTGTGCCGTACTGCCCTGTGACTTAAAACATTTTTTATTTTTTTTTGCTGGAGCCCACCCCTGCTGTGCCAACCGATTTGCAATGAATGAAAACCACTGTTTTGTCATACAGGCTGTGATGCACACATGAGTCAGTTGTTTTTTACAGTAAGTCAAACCGGCTTGTGGCTCTAATCATACTGTACTTCTGTAGGTTCCTCTGAAGTTGCTTTGTATTTTGTTTTCAGAGGTTTTGGGCATTGCGTGTCTCTTATGTATCTGGTCACCTACTGTAGTTAACCAGAAGAGTAATCACAGAGCACAATAAGGAGATTGACTTGCACGGTGTCTCTCAAGATCAAAGAGGCTGATGTTGTGAGGAGATTGGGGGCATTGATGCCGTTTTATGGCAGCGTCTGTGTGGACATAGCAGTCTAGCAGCAGACAGATCCAGAGGATGTGAGAGTGAGAGAATGGGGCAAGCGTGGACTAGGCTGTGGAACGAGCCCTGGTGGGTGTAATCAGCCCTGTTTCACAGTGCTTCCTGTTCTGGTGGAGAGAACCCATTATTGCCTCTGATAATTACCCCTCTGGCCGGTTAGGCTGCAGATCCCCCACACCCCTCCCCTCATGCACTCTCAACCTTTCCCTCTCTCTTCCTCTCCCCTGCCCTGCTTAATGGTGGGTCGCAACATCAGTGGTAAAACTCGCACTCTGTAGGAAGACGCCCCACTCACTGAGACATAAAGAGGTAAATGAGGTCCATGAAAGACACTGCAGACGAGTGTTGCTTGGAGTATTCACTTCTAACGACGGCTCAGAAAAGCCAATAAAGCACTTATTTTTTAATGTCTAGTTGCCATGGTTTCCGATTAGAGGCTCAGATTTACCCCAACAGGTTTTTCTTTTTACTTCCCAACTGGACGCATATTTTGACAAAGCTGATGCTTAATTTAATAATCCTACCCAGTGGATATAATGCCAAGTAATTCTCCAACAGGGACTAGGTGGCACTTTGTCAGCAGACAGTAGTGTGTTTGATTGTTGCTCTGAATTATTCATTCCCCCTTTTCATGTCCAAAAAGTAGTATGAAGTGAATAATATCATGTTCTGCCCCCTTTTTAAAGTATTCTATCAATAAACTTAATGTTAAACATAAATAATCTAACTTTCCGCCTCAGTGTATATACTGTTCATTCTCCATAAACAGCTCAATGAAATTAAACAAAATGAAGCATTCAAAACATACATTTTAATCTGAATAAAACGACACAAATCTAAAACAAGCTACATATCCTGTACCGTCTTACTATACCAGTAAGTACCAGTTCCCCTCTCCCATGATCTGATATTTGCATTAGTCCTCACTAATTGTTTGTGAACATACAAATTCCTCTCGGATCATGTTGACTCTCATTTCAAATGACTTTTGGATACCATTAGGGGTATTTTTTTTTTTTTTGCTCTGTACATGATTTGAACTGCTTTGAAGCCATTTCTTTTTAGTGCAATTAGTATTATTGTGTTCTCAAATATTTATCGGCCTCAAAAACCCAGTAACGGGCGTGCTATAATGTTCAGTTTCTAAGTCTACAATGATCCCCGCGTCGCACTACTTGAATAGTGTGTAGTTAAGGCGCATGCTTCAGAGGGAAGCCTGTATCAGAGTAACCTGACACCTCCTCCCCCTCATTCTTTAAGTTTGAGCAGAGGAGGCCTGTTGGACTCTCGGATTAAAGGCAGACACCCCTCTCCATTGGTCACACGGACCCCTGAGGCCTCGGTGCTGTTGCCATGGAAAGGAGGATGATTTGAGGAGGGGGCTTACTGTAATGGCACCGCTGCAATGTCTTCGAGGATATGGAGTGAGTGAGAGGGACAGAAATACCAGGGACCTGGCTAGTTTTGTTATTTTCATAGAAAGCGTTAGGCTTGTATAATCCACAGTTAGTGCCCCACACTCTGCAAGCCTATTGCGATGTTTCCCTGTTGGTGTAATAGCATAGCTTTATAGCCAGATGTTCAGTAATAGTCAGCTTAATTGTTAATGCTCAGCAGGCACTTAGGTTTTGTGGAAGCTGGAATAAGGCTCTTTAGGGCTGACCATAACCGCTCCATGTGGCTACAAGATGATAATATTCATTGTAATACTGGAAGAAAGCAAAGATCTATCATCACCTTATTTCAAGATATGGCTCTTTTTTGATGAAGATAAAGGCCCTTAAAAGATATACAGGCAGTTGTCTAATTTGCTTATTTACAAAATAGTTAGTTAGTATGACCTCTGTGGCTATGATTTCCAAGAAAGCCAATAAATTAGCTGCAACCAATATTTTCATTATCAATTAATCTATATTTCTTTCTTTATTTTGTTGATTCCATTATTCCATATTGTGTATAAAATGCCATAGTGAAAAATGGCTGTCACAATTTTCCATTACCCAAGGTGACTGGTTAAAATGACCTTCACTGACCTTCTCTGTTGGTCAATTGTCCGATTGGTTTAACGCTGCAAAAAAAAAAAAAATTCATGGGTAGTCTATCCTCTCTTGTCACCTCAAACCGTCGATTCTATTTGAATTGCACTAAACGGCGTTCACTGGCCTCACTGCATCTCTTCCTTTCTTTCCAGGTAAATTTGAGGAGAAGGAGGACCGGGTTCCCAAACTGGAGCAGCTGAACTCGCTGGGCTTTATGTGCAGCCTGAACCTGGTTCTCAACAAGAAGGATCTGATCAAAATGGAGCTTCTGCTGCTCGAGACCTTTGGCTGGAATCTGTGCATGCCCACACCCGCCCACTTTATTGACTACTACCTCCATGCCTCGGTGCAGGAGGGCGACCTATACAACGGCTGGCCCCTCTCCTCCCTCTCCAAGACGAAGGCTTTCATGGACAAATACACTCACTACTTTCTGGAAGTCTCACTGCAAGGTGGGTTTAAGAGGATGACGAATTTAGCCTTGTTTGTTCCAGTGTTGAACATACATTTATTAGCTTGTGGTGATCAAATATTTTATGGAACTCTTGTGTCTGGGTTTTTCTAGACCACGCCTTCCTGAGTTTCCGACCATCCCAGGTTGCGGCTGCGTGTGTGGCAGCATCTCGTATTTGCCTTCAGATTTCCCCAAGCTGGACGACTGCTCTGCATCTACTAACAGGCTACACCTGGGACCACCTCACCCAGTGCATTGAGCTCATGCTGCTGTAAGACACACACACACACACATACATACACACACACACACACACGCACACCTCACGCTCACACACGAGAAAGAAAAAGGTCTAATAGAAAGCGAGGCTGGCATACGAGCCTCTTGAAGTGTAGTAGGCAACTCAAGGTAGATGACAAGGCCCCATATCTCCTTTATTTTTGGTTGCCATGGTTTTGGATATTAAGATTCCTGTTGCTTAAAGCAGTCGAGGCTCATAATGTTTTTTGCATCATCAGGTGAAGCCTGTCCACCTAGCTGATAGCCTCATTGATTGTGTAATTTAACAACTGTAGTTGCACATTTCTTTGTCAGCAGCTGTGCGTTTATCTATGTAAGTGTAATTGTTCGCACATGTTCACACTAATTGTGGAGGATTAAAAATGGTTGGTACAGACTGTACACATATCTGCCCTGTTAATGGATTCATCTGACCAGCCATTGTTTTCTGAATAGGTCTTTCACTCAGGTTTGCTAACACTTTGACAACGCTTGACAAAAGGAACATGCCGATGCAGGCTGTGCGGTTCAGTTCAGCCGGGTGCCGCACTCTGTATTACATAGTTTCTGGGCATCAGACAATAAAGCTTCAAGAAGCTTTTCTCGTTGGGATGTTAGACCGTGTATATGAAAATAAAAAACCCGAAAAGTTACTTTGGGGCTAATATAAACAAAGCAACGATAGGCTTTTCTGGCTGGAGATAATTCATACCATCTTAATATGTCAGCAACCAACCTATCTGTCCAAATGTCTTTAACTTTACCACAGAAATAAGGAGGAAGCAAACCTAACTGACGTTTGTGCTTACTCCTCTTGATATAGCGTTAGCTAAGCGTTAGCTAGCGTTTTGCTCACTTTAGCTGTGACGAAATACAATGTATTGTGTAATGTGACTTTACATAGTAATGTTAGCTTTTAACAGACATAGCATATCTAAGTAACAGGACGGGACAGTTGACCGAGGTTCTGCATCTTGTTCAACTGTTATTGGAGCACAGAGCAAAAAGGGCCGGGACTTAGGAAGGGGCATTTGCCTTCATATTTTTTGAGATATTTCTCATCTTTTTTTTCATGTGTACTTTTCCTTTCCACAGTGCTCATGACAATGATGTTAAGGAGGCCAACAAGACCAAATCCACTCCTCCTCACCGGCCCTCCTCTCTGCAGTCTCAGCCCCAGACCTCTCACCTCTCTCCAATGTCAGCCATCCAGAGACCAGCCTCTTCCTCCTCCTCCACCTCCTCCACACCACAGTTGCTCTTTCAGCCCGACGGCTTCCCACACCTTTCCCAGCATTCCCCGTCCCTGTCCCAGCTGCAGGTGCTAGCTGACTCCCAGGCTTTGGGGCCTGTGGTGAACATGTCTCAGGACTTCCTTCAGAGCCACAGGATGGGTCTCCTAACAGGGGCTCCTTCCATGGCTCCTGGAGTTGGGTTCCCCTCATACCCAAGCCTGACCTCAGGTCTCCAGCCGGGGGCTCGCGCGCTGCCGCTGCAGGGCCCCATTTCTGTGCAGATGGCCCTCGCTGGAGAGCCGCGCCACTGTCTGAGTATGGCCTACAGTGGGGGCTACCTGGGGGCTCATCACACTTTCACAGCGGGCTGCTTTGACAGGTGACGCCAGGAGACGGAGAGGGAACACAAACCCCAGCGGGAGTGCACTGCTATGTTTCCGAGCCAATTCCCTACCCCAAAATATCCTTTTGCAGACCTCCTCTCTCTCTCCGTCAGCTCCGCAACACCATCCACTTGTCCAACCCCCTCGACCCACACACAGAGACGCCTCAAACGCAAGCAGAGGTCCAAAGGCAAGACGGACCCGGTGGAAGTCATCACACTGACGTGACAAAAGCTCCACCACCTGAAATACTGAGGCATTGCAAAAATGTTATTGCCATATCCTGAACTGGTTTTATAAATCTGTGTTATTTTGAGACTGTCATCACTGTGAATGAGATGAAAGCAGCAGTGTGATCTAACACCCACCTCATTCAGTGCCTGTTCTCAGTCGTGTGATAGCTGAGCCAATTTTAGAAGTGCACAGAACACAAAGTATCTGTGATAAGGATATCTCGCTGCTTGACATGATTTTTCTTTTTCTTTTTCTTATCCCAAAAATTGAACCTGTTGGAGACGGAATGGGCTGGTGTTTTTTTTTTTCCCCTTGAGCCACCATTTGAGAGGCGTAGAAGAAGAAATACAGGCTCTTCGCTGAGTGTCTGCGAACTCCTGTAGTCTCTGTTGAAGCTAAAGGGCCCCTCTGGGAATTCTTCACCACATAAGCCCTCGGAGGGGACGAAGAATTCATTGCTTTGAGCGCAGCTGGAGTGCAGTGTTTAACTTCTTTCTTTCCTCCTCTCCGTCCTCGTCGTCTCTTCTCTCCCATCTCCAAAGTCGAGCCTTGTGGCAGAGCCATCACACACCCGGGTGAAAATGTGTCTCTGGCAGCTGCAGGCTCTGTCATACTAAAGTTTTAATTTCAGTGTCTCCAGCACCACTCAAAGAATTTAACAAACTGATGTGACTGGACCAGCATGGTGAAGGAGACGTGGACGTTGTCTATTGTACATATGAATTGCTGCTGCCTTCTTATGAACTGTTGGTTCTATGTCTGTGTTAATGACTCCAATGTTTACATGAACCACTAAGTATCAGGGACTTGAACAAGATTACTTGAATATGATGCCATTGAAACATGCCATAGCTTTTATTTATGATGATTATTTCTTTCAATTTCCTTTTTGTTTGATTATAGTGTAGCTTTTTTTATACCAACTTAGAAACACACCATTGATTAATTATAGTTTCCTTTGTACCTGTTCATAGAGACGGTTTATTCAGGCTCAGGTTTCAAGGCTGAAACTCGCAGCCTTCCCATTATTCTGTGCTATTATGCTTTAAAGTGGATGCTAGTGCAGCATCTGTGGGGGCTGGAATATTCCCCTTCTTCATCACTGGACTAAACTCTGCTGACAAGTCGGTAACTGAATGCATGAAGCAGTCTGTCTGCATCGTCGTGGAACAACCTCATAGTCGCTGCTTTCACACATCTGTGGGCAGTCGACGGTAATTGCTTCCTAGATTTCTAAAGCTGCAATCCCCAATCTTCCACTTCCTGTTAACGTATAAACACATCCAGATTCCCAGTGTCGGTCACAAGGGTCGCCCACTGGTTACCATGGTGATACCAAGTACTGGGATGTCTGTGACTGAATTAGGAATGAAACAAATATAATCAATATGAATCTGTTGATTATTTTCCTTTTTATTGTGTCTTAAAAATTACAGAAAATTGTTAAAATTGGTGGTTATAATTTCCCACAGTTCAATGTGATATATTCAAATGGCCTGTTATATTCGACCTGCGGTCCAAAACCCAAAAAATATATTACGTTTGCGATTACTTCTCACATTTGAGAGACTGGAACCAGAGAATTTGGGGCATTTTTTGCTCAAATGATATAAAATTATAACTTTTCTGTCTATCGTCTAATCAATTAATCCTGTAATCCTCGCAGCTCTTCTTTGGACCCCAACTACTGGGATGATGTTGACTGAATTCATACAGATATGCTGTGGACATCGGACATCTTACTATGTCGTGCCTTGTCCTCAGCAGTTGCCATGCTTGAGCTGTGAATCTTAAATTCATATTCAGATGTGCATTTCTCAGATAACACTACGTGAAGCCTTCTGAAATCATAATAATCACCAATCATCAAACGTTGTTACAGCTAGACATCTGTTTTTTCCCCACCTCTGAGAAGGACATGGCTCATGTGCTTCCCAGTGGTGTGATCTAAGATACTATGCCTTTGTTTTAACTTTGTATGTACAGTTTTGTTATATTTTTTACATTCCTTTCCAGTGTATTTTAGTTAAAGCTTTTTGTGATTCTCCCGATGAATGCCGTTGGTGTGAACTAGATTTTTGATTTTAGAGTTCAACTTGCTCTTTTCCTCATAATTCATGAGCCACTTCTCACTGAGGTGTCAAAGGTGCAATATGTTGTTTTTCTGTTTAAACTGACCACAGCCATCACTGTCTCGTGTACACCACTGGTTCATCTTTTGTAACTTATTTTTGATAATTGTGTGATTTGACTTGCTGAAGCTTGATCTCCTCTAGATGGCAGTGGACTCTGAACACAATGAATATGTTGCATATTGCAGCCACCTCCTTTTTGAGTGATAGATATTACTGAATGCTTTTGTCTTTTAGCTAGAGATGCATTTTTCCCTCCCGTGAAAGGTGCTGATGTCACTCACACCAAACAACACTTGGCTAATGTTAGTAATGAAACCACAACCACCACAAACTTCCAATTTATATTTTTGTATTATTTTGTACCAATATGTAGTCTTGGTGTATGTGACACTGAATGATAGAAGGAGTTATTTTATCATCGTGTGCCACGGAAAAATAAACACACAAGTGAACTGAGTTTCTGAGGGGTGTGTTTCTTGACCGGAGTGCCTGCAGCTTTTAGGGAAACGACGGTTTCCACTGCATTGCTCCAATTGGTTCAAAGACGATGCAGCAGCTCCAGTGATGAGCCTTGCTGGCTTTACACACAATCCTCCAGCTGTGACCACATGCAACACTAACATTGGAGTGTAAACACTAGTATATCCATGAGCAGACAAAGTTAGAACTCAGTATTTGAGAATGAAGTTCAGTCTCTCTTCTGCCTCTTAACTCCTCCTCCACAGCTCAGTCAGAGCTTTCTATGTTTTACAGCATTTTGATATATAGAAATGTATTCAGTGACGGGGCTCTCACACACGAGACATTATACTCCAATACAATGCTTGCAAATTGAGCCGCCCTTCTCGCGTTGGACACAGAACAGTGGACTGTGGACATTTTTGAGCCTCAGCTCTGTTCTCTCAAACGCAGCAGAATATTTATTTTATTTTGAAACTGAAGACTTGTTTTGTCCTTAAACATGTGCGAATGCTTAATCATATCGGCTCACAGATCTTTAATTAGCATTAAGTTGAGTAACAAAAGAAGGGGGGGGGGGGGAATCCCGAAGCTCTCCACATAAGCCTGATCAAAACTTAATTAATTTAGCATACAGATTAAAGAGCAATCTGTATTTGGCACACAAATTACAGGATTTGTGTATTTTAACAACATTTGGTAAAAAGTGTGTATTGATGTTGAGACTGAAGGGATCTCCAGTGTTTAGTGGCCCATCTGTAAGGGGAGCTGGAGACCGTTTGATGATGATCATTCTCAGTCTTTTGTAAGCTGCAGAAGCTGCTGGCTTCCTTTTTATGTGTCCTGCAAGAAGAATTTGGAAACAGGGGGGGGGTGCAGTGGTATGTTTGTGGTGGGGGTCACGGTACGTTTGCTTCAAACTTTCAACACAACATTGAATCAGCATTATCGACACGCGGACAGAGTTTAGTAAGCAGGTGTCTTCCTTTTCAGGTATACTTGATAATTAGTTTAACACAGTTGGTCAGCTGGTTTGTGATCATTTACTCGCATTGGTTTTGCGCTTTTATGGTGCAAGTTTCTAAACGAATTAGTGTTCAATCAAATGAAGACACAGGAAGTAATCCAGCCTACACAAAGAGGCGGGGGCAGCGGGGGTAAACGGGAGCCCGGAAGCTCATTTTTGACCTGAGGCCCTCTGGCAGGTTTATCCAGCCTCACTTCATTTCCTTACATCTACTTACTACATAAATTAAATGTTTCTGTGACGCTTCATTAAACTGTAAACTTTGCATATTAAAGTAAATGTATATTAGTGTAAATCTAAATTGTACTGTAGATGCAGGAGTGGCAATACCTTGCTCATGGTGCACTGCAATAATTATATTGATGAAAATAAATATTTTTCAAGTATTTGAAATGTGTTCTTTGTTATCATGATAGAATATATATGTATGAATAATAAGATATCCAATAAGTATCAATTATAGAAACTACGTTTACGCTCTTTAATGTGGGTTGAAGTCCATGAGGGGAAAAGCCGTCATCATACTATTTGAAGAATAATTAGTATTAAGTGGTTTTAAAATTCTCGCTATTGTTTTAGGTGATGGCCATTTTATTATCAGTTCAATATATTATCTGTTTTTCTCCTTGTCTTCGTGAGTTTTCCTTTATCTGTCCCCTCTCGGATTCAGTGATTCAAAAGTAAAAAAATAAATAAATAAAAGCATGCCAATGAATTTTAGCTATGATAATGTCCAGTCTATCATTAAAATTCAATTTCATGCCTCCTAAGAACACGTGACAAAAAAAGCTACCATCCGTCCTTGTGATGTGTGATGTCACAAACATAAAAAAAAACCCCCTCCATCACAGCAACCTTGTGACATGAAACTATAAGTAAGATTTCTTTTTGCCATTCAACAGCTGCAGAAGCCACAGATTCTTTGATGAGCCACGTCTCCATTTTCTCTTTTTCATGGTGAAATGCAGCATGTCAAATGTCCAGGACGAGTGAGTGAATGTCAACAAGACTGTTGACCTCTGCTACAGAGGGAGCAATGTGTTACTGTTTCCTCACAACATTAATGAATCAATGGAGACTTCTTCTAGCTCATTTTGCCACAATTCCACAGCATTTCTCCATTAAAAGGAGCAAACTGCCCACTGCTAAGTATAAGATTTGTATCCCAAACTTCTGGTAGAACAGCGTTAATAATAAGTAATTATTATTAACACTGTCAATATAAATGACAGCTTTCCAAATGTGAATCTACTACAGCAATTTATTTGATAACACTTTATATCGCTTTTGCAAAAAGTGGAAACCCATTTTCTTACTGTGTTGAACTAGATTAACAGGGAGAATTACTTTGGAGAGGCAAACTCCCTCTGGTGTTTTATTGAGGGATGAGGGCGCCGCTTAGTGGTGACAATGGAAAAGTGTCGTTTTTTTCATGCAGCTCAAAAATGGTTTGCTTGTTGAGAGTAAACGTGTTAGTCCAGGTGAAGTATTCTCTGTCCTAAAGCAGGTCAGAGAAGAAGTGTATTAATACCAACAGTGTCCACGATTTTGGGGCTAGTGCTGTTTTTCAATTTGATTTGAAAGACAGATTTGAAGAATTTAAGTATTCTGGACTGGCTTTATGTCCGTTACACCAAGAGGACCTTTGTACTTCGGCTATTTATGGAAAACCTGGCATAGACATAAAGTTCAAGGTTCATTTATTGTCATCGCACAACACAGGGTTGCAGTTGTAATTCCATAATGCTACGTAAGAAAAACAAAAAAAGCAAAACTATGCTAAACTAAGCTGCTCTGTAGTGTGGTGGTACGGCAGCGGATACTTCTATCACTTGCCCGACAGCAGCAGGGTGAACAGGCGGTAGCTGGGGTGTGTTCTCCTTTAACATCCGCTGTGCTCTGCGCAGGCATCTCTTCTCCACATCATCACTGATGCTCAGTAGATGGGTACCAATGATGTTCTGCAGAGCCCTCCTGTCCTGGGCCGTGCACATCCCAGTTCAAAATGTTTCCTGTCAGGATGCTTTCTATTGCTCCTCCGTAAGAGTTGACATGACTGGGGATTTTGCCCTCTTAAGAAATACAGCCGTTTCTTAAGTTTAGTTTTTGTCACCAGGATGTAAATGCCATTTCAGGTTGTTTGTGATGCTGATTCAGACTAACTTAAAACTGTTCACTCGCTCCACCTCAGCTCTACTGATGTAGACAGGTGTGTGTGTGTGTGTGTGTTATTATAACATATAATGTTATAAACATTATTTCCCTATACAATCAGAGATAACCGTTTCCAGTCCAGAGACCTGCAATTTCACCTCCAGTGACAAGTAGTTAGCCCTGCAAAGATGTTAGTAACAACCTCCATGTAAAAAAAGAAATGTATATCGTAGTAATTTTGCTCCACAGACGAGCCTCTGAGCTGCACATCATCTTTTCATTTAAATACTAGCAATCTATTTGAATGCCATTCTATTCTACTTGGAAGTAACTAGCAATTTGTGCTTGGTAAGTGTGTGTGTGTGTGTGTGTGCATGTGTGTGTGTGTGTGTGTGTGTTTTCTCTTTTCTCTTTTCTTTTCTCGTTGAGCAGTAGGTTGTTCTCCAAACACCATTCTGCAAGATGGTTGATTTCCTAAGCTTGTCTGAAAACTTTGATTGTAAAAGAAAGAGGAGCAGACGTGGAAGTTATATAGTATTTATTTATTTTTTAAACAACCTTTCATGGTTTTACTTGTGGATATTAAGGGAGCTTAAATCAACATTATACCTGAAGTACTTTTGTCCCATTTACATGACTCTGGGTTTATCAGATGCTCATGTACATGTTTAAACATCAGGCTGAATTGTCACTTTGTTTAAATTCATAATTTTCTTCTTATCATTTAATTTAATTTCTTCATTACTATTCTAGTCTCTGACGCTGAAGAAAATTGGATGCTGACTACAGGCTGTGTTACATTTGAAATCAAAAGCCCTCCAATATAATAGACAGCTTACAATACACCACAGTGTTTGCAATTCAGCGCAACAACACACACAATCTGAATAAATAAAAAAGTTGAACGAACACCTGTGTCTCTGTTTAGTTTCTTGCATCTTAAACTATTGCATTGTATTAGATTTCATAGCTGTTTGTGTTATTGTGTACATAACACCAGACACCACCTGAGGCACAGTGGACACTTATCAAATATATCTATTAAAATATATTCCACCACCTGAGCCGAGCTCAGTCCCTGCTCAGCTCCTGAGCCTGCAGCGGTTCATTTTCCGCTAGCAGACAAAGCAGTGACATCAACAGCAGATATTTGGTTTAATTAAGATTATTTGCATTTGAAAGAACAAGATAAACATGCAATCAGAATAAGACAATAATGTCCTTTGAGTTCAAGTGATGATTAAATAGAATAAAGAAAGAAGACGGAAAAAAAACACTGTTTCATAACCGTTAATTATCAAAAACATTATTATTATTTTATTTTTTTGGGATAAATATTCCAAAGTTTAAGCGCTGTTTCCCTCTGATCATTCTGGGCCCGAGAAGACACAGTCAACTGCTTCATTAAATGACTGAAAACACAGCATTAAATGTCCAACAATAAATGATTTAATTTCAGGCATTCGATCATTCAACATTCATCTCCTTGTGTCTTTCCATAAAACATTTTTTGTTTGTTTTTGAAGGATCATTTGCAAATGATTACAGTGTGTTAACAGGTGGCTGTCGCATCTATGCATTTATTTACTGGAGATCTTTTCAACATTCACTAATACAGAACGAGGAAACTTTTGATAAGACACTCTTTTCAAGTAACACCTTTTTTTAAAGCCCTGCTAGTAACAACTAGTGGCAATGCTGCTTCAACCAGAACCAAAGTCATTTAAACCAACTCACTGATCCCTAAGGTGCTACATATACAGGAAATAGTAATGAAAAAAATGATGTTATTATAATAATGACAATAGAATGATTTCATGCTTGTGTATTGTAAATATTTAAAGTTCAGATTATGGTCGGTATGAATGTTTTCTTCTTGACTTCAACTTGTTTTAATTTAGCATTTTCAATAACACTTTAAACAATATATTTTTAGCCCTTGTCATTCTGCAGGCCTTAATTAGTCAGAAACCCATGAAAGGACGTCTCTTCTTACTTAAGTGTTTTACTTTTAGGTAAACACAATAATAGACAAACAACACAACACAAACAAAGTAATGACTAAGTAAGCATCATTTACACACTGGCATACTGATATAACTGCCTTGTTTATTCAAACTAGTGGACTTGAAACAGAACTGCAATCCAAACTAAATAAGGGGATACAAAAGAAAATATAACTGCCATTGCCAAAGTAGTAAACTGTCTTTTTCGCTCGTTTGAGATTAAAAAAAAATATCAGTTTGTTTACATGGATTCAAACTATAAAAACATTAAATAACTCTAATGCCAATGATAATACGTATATCCTTAGACGTATATCTGTTTTATCTTTGTGAAACGATAGCTTGTGTTTGCAGTGAAGATTTGTACGAGTAAAGATGTTTTTAGACCCAGAATGTCAGAGAACATTAACACAACATGAATGGTGTGAAAGAAGCGAAAGAAAACCAAATTACTGATGCTAAAACATGCTTTATTTTAGTATTCAGATCAAACATGGACCCTGGTACAGGTACATTATTCATCCTTGTAAAAATACAGTACATATATTCACCACTTCCATTAAGTTAGATCTGAAAGTCAAATGTCAAAGCACAGTTCTTTATTCCTCTTGCTTCAGCATTTGGAGCAATCATCTTCATGATGCGTTTTACTTCCCCGCATGCAGCCTCTTTTCCATTGAAGCATGTCGAGTCTCGCAGTATTAGATCCTCTTGCTAATTCTTTTGAAAGTCACACCCTTCTCTCCTGGAGTTATGCAATACTAGAGGATATGTGGAAAAGATAAAGATGATTTTGTGATGGAAACATAACAAACTGCAATTTCTATTCAGGTTGTTGAAAATATCAAGAGAGAACTGGTCTCAGTGTGTATTACGGGGTCGCACTTTCATTGCTTAAGCACATGTGAAGTGATTACTTCTCTTACCATAACCAGCTTATCCTGAATGACCTCTGCTGTGAAGTGGTACTGAGGAAACTGAACTGAAATCTTTCCACCTTCCATAGTGACAGGAGCCTACAGGTCACAGAGGGAAGTGTCCAATGAGCTTGCTCGCAGGAAAGCTTCATGACAAGTTGTGAATATGTGGCAGATTTGCAGTTAAATAATCATTTTCTCCAGTGCCTGTTATTAACTCACCTTAAATGTATCACCCTTCATTGTCGACAGCTCACATTCCTGACCAACGGTGAACTTATTGGACCAGGTGAAGTTGGGAATGGTTTGTGTCCAGGTGAACTCGCTCCCATCCTGAACCACCTCCGTTACCACTTTGTGGTCCGTCTTGGCAATGAGAAACCCTGTGAGAGAGCAGGAGAAATTCCAAATACAGAAGTTTAAATAAATGACCATTTGTCCATTTATGACTTGTGTATCAATAAAGAAAATCCTAATACCAAGTACTTCCAGGAACTCCTCATAGTTGTCTTGACTCTCCACTTCATATTTCCCAGTGAAAGACATGATGGTGAAAGAGAAGAGACGAAGTGAGGAGTGAGTTTATAAGACAAAAAAAAGAAGGCGTGGCCTGCTACAGATCCTTTCTGTTCTTTTTGAACTGCTCTTCCTCTCCTCTCATATACTTCAGCATGTGATAGCCCCGCATGTGTGAGTAAAAAAATGTCAGCTGTGTTTTTCCAGCTCCCACTCCTGTTTTTTCCAGCACTTTGCAAGTTTGAGCATGTACAGTATGGTGCAGTAAAAAGCTCAAAACAAATCTACAGTATGTCTTTGTATGAGTTATCGACATCCTTTAAATAGACGTCATGAATGTGTATTCAGCTTTATCTAGCTTTTTTTCTTTCTTTATTTGAGGTTCAGCAATGATCAATAACTGTAAAGGAGAAAATAACCGCCTTGAATTGAAGTTAACTTGGCCTTTAAGGGGGAAAAACTGCTTAGAAAAAGATAAAAACTATTCATGTAACAAATAAACTCCTACCAGCACATTCCTGCTTACAATAAAAACAACCACATGTTAGTGGTTGAGCAATTTGCAGTCATGTGTCAGTCTTGCCGAGGGCTGCAACCAAAGATTATTTCATTATTTTTATTGAGAATTTTTTTTCATTATTGGTTATTCTGCTAATTCTTTTAAATTAATCAATTAATCAACTAATTGTATGGTCTATAAAATGTCAGATACAATAGTGAAAAACCACAATCTCATACAGCTGTTCAAGTCACTATATATTTTAACTTGTTTTGTCTGAAAGGTCCTTTTCAGCAGAGCCAAGAGGAGTTGAACACATGTTTGGGAAAATACTGTGCTCTTATTCAAGTATTGGCTCCTCTGCTAATTGGAGGCAGCATACAGAAAACTTTTTATTTACTTCCTCTAACGTGGAGTGCAATGAACAGTCAGTCTCTTTAAGTGCTGACTGGAAAACTGTTATGCTATAAGCTATGTACCAAACCTGTTTGTCTTTGCTCTTCATTTCAGAATGATCCAGTTTCACCCATATGTGAGTCGTGAGCCAAGAGACCAGACATACTGTATATCTTAGCATAAAACATTCAACTCCAAGAAATAAACCATGCATTCCTTCACTAAAATCAGTATCATTGGGACCTATGGGATCTTTTAACAGCTGTATAATCCTCCCTATAGAAATATTGAACAAAGTCATGACAGTACAGCTGGAGCAGCACTGAGGTTTGTGGAGAGACAGACACAGAGAGGAATGGACACAGAGACAGCTCTAAATATTAAAGGAATAGTTCCACATTTTGGGAAATACGAGTGGAGTTGGCTCGATGGGACGATTGGTAACACTTGTTAAATAAGCCTCTGGAGCCAGCAGCCAATTAGCTATAGGCAGCGGCTCAGGGTAGGGAAGGCTAATATTTGACAAACTAACATACTGGTTTTAACGACATCAAACAACAACGTTATTATGTTAATAACAGCAATTCTATGCACTGGCTGGCCAACAATATCGCAAAGCACTGGGAGCTACAGGGGGCTGCATTGTTTATAGCAGGTGCTATTGAGTTTTGAAGCAACAAACAATAACAAATACTAGGCTACATAAAAACGGGATTCAATGATGCCGGGTTAATAGGCTGACGTTACATTATTGAAATATTGAAATTAGAATGAACAAATGAAATGCATGCAGAAAGTTTACAACAACAAGCACGAACAAACAACCACAGTCGATATCACAGTCACCACAGAAAGTGTCTGTGGATTTACAAAAAACTGTAGCTGTGAGCTAAAACGATGGTAATGGTTAATGTTGTTGTGGAAACAAACAAAACTACTACCAGCTGTAGCCTTGCAGCGAATTGTCCTTTTTACACTTTGTTTTTTGTATGGATTCAACAACGTGTCAGAAATGTAAATGTGTCAGAGACGCTGATAAACAGTTAGCTTTGGAGGGAGCCATGCGACCTGTTTACACTCTTTATGCTAAGCTAAGCTCACCTGCGGCATGACATGGTATTCTGTCAATCATCAATGTATTGTTATTATAGTGTTGCAGGTAAAACATTTTCTTTTACAAGATGTGCACATACATCAGAGTCACAGTACCTTTAAAAAAATAAAAATCTAATTCTAGCACTGCACCAAAATAAATATCCAAAAAATTAAAATAAATAAGCCTCCATAGTAGGAACCCACATTTATGCTACATAGAGTCAGACAGACAGACATTTAATTAGCCTTAGCTTGTGCACCACTTTGCTGGATATAACTGGAATGATTGTTGTATTTCCAACAGCATGTGAAGGCACCATTTGTGTGCACTCCAGCCGTTATCCTAGCTGTGGGGGATTCATGGTCTGGTGGAAAACTGACTCGACGCCTTTAGTCTGGGACGTTTACATGTGTGTGAAACGGCCTGAGGCCCATTGATTTAAGGTCGTTCTGCCTCCGGCTGCTGCTGCGCATAAAACGTGACTCGGAGGTTGTTCGAGACACCTGATGAGTCATGATCCAGACATCCGGGTCCGAGGAGGCTGCTCGGTGAGGGAGATACTGAGGGGGATTGGCTGCCACGGCGAGGCAGACGGACTCGGTAAAGTTGTGACATCCGTGCAGAATTGAGAACAAGTATAACATGAGGCCCGGATTTATCAGGTTGCAGAAAATCTATTCCCTTAATTAGCGATAATGCTTAATAATAACAAAAAAGAAATGCATGTATGGATTTATACGCATACACTTCCGGGTCGCAGCTCTAACGTTTGATGGTTGCTTTCACTTTCGAGCGATTTTTCTTTTCTATCTTATTTCCCCCCTCTCTTTTTGAGACAAGGGGAAGGTAAGCGTGTGCCTTCCATGCAGCCTGCACAGCATCGTAGCTATTTGTTTATCGTCCACGAATAGTCAATAATAAGAGAATTAAGAGCACAGTATGAATGACAATAAAAAGGCCAATCACTGAACCTCAGCTCATAACCACGTTGACACTTCTCATATAATGTTGGTCAATTCTCAGTGTTTTGTGTCGTAATGGAAATGTAGTTCGCCACAGTGCACATGCTATTTATTCAAGGGCTGTAATACCTTTAAGAAATTAATCTTATTAGAATAAATTGATGAAAAACGTTCACTGGAAAACAAATGGAGTTTACCTCATAAATATCTAATAACTAAGTCAAATAAATCTCTTATTGTTTGACCCATCTAAAGTTTATCTAAAAAGGTTTATTAGTGACTCTTGAGTGCTGTTAAGACCTTTCACTTATTTTGTAACTGCTCTCATACATTTGGTCTGATATTATTGTTTTTGTTTTATGTTTACTATGTCCTATGTTTATAAAAGCAAATTTACTAAAGTTAAATATATACTTAATATATACTTTTTAAAGAAACCCAAAAATATATGAAAACAATTTTTACTCAACATTGTATTTGTCATCCTTAAAATGTATTTATTCATTATTCCTTTTAATTTTATTATAAAGGTATAGCCTATTTAAAAAATAAATAATAATAATTCCCTTTTTATATATGTAAAATGTATGTATTAACTTATTAACACTTATTTAATGTTCCTAATATGTAATATGTTTGTTTGCTGCTTTAAAAACGTTTTTGAAAAATAATAGTACCGACATTGATTTGCAGAATTCCTGGTTTCAGTCCAGGACCTTTTGTTGAGACTAAGAAAAAAAACTAAACTCTTGACTCTCCTTTTACAATGCTTTACCAGACTAAGCGTGCCCGTCAGTACTAACTGTCTGTTTTTAAAGTCCAGTGCAGTCTCCCAGTAAGATGCACTGTGTCATTGTGAGTGTTGTTGTTTCTCTGGACGTGCGCAAGTAGGCGGTGGAGAAAAAAATAACGGGAGCATTACAGATTGTGCTTTTGATTCCAATGATCGAAACAGAAAGCCCATTTCGATCGATTTAGAATATAAACTCTAAAAGTTTTTAGCGAAAATGCAAAAAAGTGTTTGGGAAGTAGTGAACATACGACTGGATAAATGACATTTGGATTGTAACTGCATGAGTTGTTTGAGAGTTTGTAAACAGATGTTTTGATACCTGTTGTTGTTAAACACGCCCCCCATTTATTTAAATTCATCAAGACATTTCTCTGCTTTTGGATTCTTCATTCCCTGTGAAGAAAAACAATGTTTTCTTGAAAAATGCTTCTATGTGAAAAAATACTAATTTGTTTAATGAAAAAAAGCTTGAATATGAAAAATACTTAATTTTCATGAAAAGAGCTTGATTGTCAAAAAAATACAATTTTTTTTTTTTAATGAAAAAAGCTTGGATGTGAAAAAAATCTTAATTTTCATGGAAAAGCTTTTGTATAAAAACATTTATAAGTAAGCTCAGTTCGCTCGGACATAAACTCAATACTAAATGTAGTCTACGTTTCATATGATGTGTAAAATCTATCAGCATTTACCGTTTAGATCACATATGTAATGAAATGCTTGTAGAATCTGTATTTGTATTTGTATTGTTGATTTAATGTGTGAACGAGCGATGTAGAGAAGGTCACATGAAGCTCAATATTAGCCTGTCATTTGTAATATATTGGTGGAGTGGAAAGCAGGCCTATTGTTTTTGGATATTTGGGGAGTTAGGTGGTTTATGAGTGTTTTTTTTATTGGTTAAGTGGTCCTAGGTCTGAAAAGGTTTGAGAACCCCTGTTCTAGAAGAGGAACTTGCCAGTGAGGCCTACACTTGTGGAGAAAGTGTCCAGAGAACTGATTAATCAGCTGCTGGATGACCTTTTTAAAGGACCAAGTCTTGAATGTGTGGGAGAAACAATCGATACTTCAGGAGAACAAAACCAGTGCAGACAGGGCACGCTGCCTCATTGACATGGTCAACAAGAAAGGACGCAAAGCACAACAGGAAGATATTTACTTTCCTTCAAAGCAGAGAGCCTCCACCTTCTGCTGAGCTGGGGCTGCCCTCTAGGTGAGGTCTGTCCCGGGTCAACCATAATGAGCTACAGAGCCCTTAATCTTATTTATATTTCAGGCTTTCAGTGCCTGCATAGTGCCTGAACTAGAGGGACTTTAATTATCTTATTGTTTGACATCTAATGTTTGAAGTGTACTGTCCAGTGAAATATAATGTTGAACAGTAATGTGATAGCAGTGATATTGTATTGTGGTGTTCCTGCAGTGTTCGAGGAAAGAAATCCGCACTCATCCCCGCTGCTGATGCATTGTGGACAGAGAAAATAAAGACTCATGTGCAACAAATGTTATGTCATAATATTTTTTCAACTTGAAGCATTTAAACATTTATTTTTTATTAATGGATAAAATCATGTAAGTAAAATAAATAAAACGTTTTTTATTCAACTTTTTGTGCTTGATAGTATTTTTTTTTATCTCCTCTGGTATCACTATGATATTCCTAACATGTTAATTGTATGTAGTGACAGTATTCATACGAAACATTACACAGGTTAATGCTACAGAATTAACACAAATATATTGAGTTTATGGTCGATTCTTATAAAAACAAACGCAGAAAGCAACATGCAACTCAGTCGACTCAGGGTTTGAAAGTCCAACCTTTTTTCCGAATAAGAGAACATTTTCGCAAAGCTCCGTACAGATAAGGTAAGAATGGCCACTGGTGTGCCAGGAAATGTTGTCTTTACCAGTTGTGGAAGAAAATGTCTGTGAAGGATAAGATCATTCACGTAGTTTCTGGTTTTGGTCTGACCCTTGGCTCCTCTAAGTAAAGAAAAATGAAGTGGTTGGTAGGCGTGGTTAAAGAGCAAGCTGCTGTGTTGGTGTCAACATGCTGACAGGCGGAGACAGTGTTGTTGATGGTCCATTGGATCTTCGTTGATACATCCCAGAATAAGCACACACTGTTTGCTCAAGTTGCCAAATGTCGAACTCCCGAATGCTTCTTCGCATTAATTCACAATAGTGTGAACTCTAAATCTTTCCATTGACTTTCTATGTGCACATAGAAGAATAAGTTGACTCTTGTTAAGACAAAGATGGCTTTATGCTTCTGCATCACGATGATACATTTGGCTTAACAATAACAGCAGCAGTGGCTGCAACAAAAACAATAATAGTATACAGTAAAAATAAATTAATATGTATTTATGTTGTCTGGGATATAGAAGGAAATGAAAGGAGCAGAGGCCTGACCTACTAATGACTCTTAATTTTACTATTTCCCAGCCCAATGTCATAAAAGTGACTATTCTGATCATAGGTTTCACTTCCTCCACAGTTATGTCCTCAACTGTAGTTGACAATTGAGAGAGAATTCTGGTCTTAATCATATCTAAAAACCAAAATCTTTTTTTAGATGAAGGTCCCTGAAGCAAAGTATTATCAAATGGGGATCTGTGACCTAATCTGTATATAATTAATGGTCCTTAACAAGAAAAAGGTTGAGAACCACTGATGTATATCAACAGTTTCCTTGACAAAATCATTAACATTCAGGAAAGATATCACAAGCCATGTTTTATTTTATTTATTTAGTTAAATAAGTGTGGTTAAACCTCTCATCTATTTTTCGACTTAATGCCTTTGCAGTTTAAGAATATAATTCATCTATAGCTTGCTACCTAGTTACTACTGTTCACCCTATGAAGCAGTTGTGTAATATCATCTGGGATTCTGAAGGGAGCTTTCCAAAGAAAGACAAAATGTAGTGGTAATGTCACCAGCATTATGTGTGGGGGTGTGTAGTTTGAAAGACGTGGGCATTTACCAGGATGGGAGAGTCTAATGAAATATGCTATCAAATTGCATTGTGGGAAATGTAGGATCCAGTGTTTTTGTAGTTTCACCCACACTCGGGACTAAAACTCAGGATATCTGTCGTACTTCTGCCCTCGCCGGTGGGACAGTAGAGTAACGTGTTACTGATTAGTTTTGGCAAAACTTAACAGACTAACACTCCCAACAAGAAATTGTCTCACTTTATCGAGCTAATACAAAATGATCATCTTGAAATAGTCTCCAAGGTAACAACAGTATGTGCTTGCCTACCAAAGAGTGAGGAATCCAAACCTGCTCCTAACTGCCTCCCCAAGATCCTGCAGTCGAACATGGCTACAAATACACACCGAAAGTTCTTGTTGAATAAAGCATAGAGGAAAGGGTTCAGAGAAGAGTTAGCATATCCGAGCCACGTGGAGGCCTCCAGGATCAGGGGGCTGAGGCTGTGGCCCTTCAGAGGATGGACCACGTTCACACAGAAGAAAGGAAGCCAACAGAACAGGAAGACCCCAATGATCAGACCCAGGGTCTTAGCAGCCTTCCTTTCCTTCTTCAGACAATATCTTTCCATATGAGCGTGGACTCGTCTGGTGGAGTCAGTCCTCATGGGGTTCATGTGAAGCTGCCTACTTTGGTGATCGACTGCATGGATCCACCTCGCTTGTCTCTGGGCAGCCTTGAAGATTTTCCCGTAGGCAAAAAGCATGAAACCCATGGGAATGAAGAAGGAGATAGCTGAAGTTGCAAAGGCGTAGGGGACATGAAAGGTGGGCAGACAGGTCTGAGTGGCCTGTGTGCTGCTGATTACCACAACAGGAGGCGACTGTGTGTACATGCCGAGTGAGACACAAAGGGAGGAGAAGCCCGGAGGCAGAATCCAGCAGAGCAGCAGGAGCATGGCCACACGTCTGCGAGACATTCGGGCCGGGTAGTGCAGCGGGTCGCACACCGCTATGTATCGGTCCAGTGCCACGCAGCTGAGGTTAAAAATGGAGCACGTACAGAAGGTGACGTCCAGAAGGAAGTGTGCTCGGCAGAAGCAGCGCCCGAAGTGCCAGCTGTCAATGGAACGCACCAGACTGAAAGGCATCACCAGCGCGGCAACTAGGAAGTCCGCCACAGCCATGGAAACCACAAAAGCATTGGTGGGCGTCTGGAGGCTTTGGAAACGTGCCACTGCAGCCATGATGACAAGATTTCCCATGATGGCAAAGATGGGGATTGGAAGGAGCAGGCACAGCACACAGACTTTAACAGAGGTGCTACGAAGTAGAGCAGAATCAATGGCGTCATTAGTCAGGCTGTGGTTGTCTGAGGTGTTCATCATGATGCAGCAAGCCACTCAATATAAATCCATGCGGTTCATCAAGTGGATGCCTTTCCCTTCAGTGTGATCATGTCTCACTGGTCAATCTAAATCTGTTCCTTCATCAAAGCGTGCTGAATGTCCTGTGATGTACCAGACTCTTTGTCTTGTGTGTCTGCATTTTGTCCCGTATTGATTCATTGTCAAACCAAAGCCCATCAGGAGTAAATGATTGACTGGCACGTACTGTGCCGGGAGTCAATGGGCCATGAGGTGAGTGAACAGGTAGGTATATACAGTTAAATGTCTTATACCTGAGCTGTGATCCAAGGTCTCTGTAAAAGCAATAAACCCTCGTTTTCAACTCTCCTCTAAATAACAGCCTAATGTTTGCTCTTTACCTCAGACACTCAAAACTGTGCTCTTCTCCTCGCTCAGGACACACACCCCGCTTAAAAAACAAACAACACCCATCCCATGTTATAGCATCAGACTGACATCTACTCTACGATCACATACAGTATCATGGTGCACGTTCTATTTACATCAAAAAAGCAGCGTTACAGAGCAGCATTTGAGCAACGTTATATGTTTATTCATGTAACAATCACATTTCTAATATCCATATTCCAAACTTTTTGTACATCAAACATACAAACAAGATGATAGCTGATGATTGTGCGCACAGCATATAAACCAGGTTATACTTTATTTCCACAACATACTATCAAGTGACTGCAACAAAAACGGGATCATTTGTCTTATCACACATTTTACATGAGTCAGCTTCTTTGTCAGTCTTTTTACAGGGCAGACATGGATTTTTTTAAATGGATGCACGCCTGTGTTGGGTTTCTGAAAATATGTCCTTTTTCCTTTAAAAGTCTTTTTTGTTTAATCAAAATGCATGCAATCTTTCCCGTCCCAAAGAGGGCGGCGAGCAGTGATTTTGATTATATGTGTGAACCCCCGTCCATTGAAATAAAACTTCCTGTCTAAGTCGACGTCAGATAAATAGGACAAAATACCTCTGATACAGCAGCATAGTCAATACTCAGTTACCTTCACCTTAAATTGACCACTAATGACAACGACAAACCATTGACTGATGAATGATCATGTACAGTGAATGCAGCAAACCTGTGAACTCCTACATCGACGCTCTGTTAGTGACTTTAATCCCTATAAGGAATGAGCGAGCCACACGTCAGCGAGACTCAGCAGCAGTCACACCTTGTCATCAGGCAACATGCTGTCTTTGTTGATCTCTCCCTTGTCTCTATTCCTCCCAAAGGAGAAAGAGAAAATACCACCAGTAGTCTCCTCAGCTGGTTTCCCTCCTCTTCCCTCCTCTCTCAGAGCTCCCAGCTGGCAGTCTGCGGGGCTGCCAGGCAGCAGGTTGGGTGTGGAGGGAGTTGGTGTGGAGCCCCCCCAGATGTATAATGTTTCCCCTTCAGGGCAGGGTGGGAGACCCCTGCTCAGGTAGCTGGGGCTCGGGCTGGCTGAGGAAGGCAGAGTACGCTGGCTGCCGTTTAAGCAGCTGGAGTTGTGATCTGTTGAGCCTTTGCGTGAGTTTCCGGAGGAGCTGATGTTGGAGGAGCGGTAATTGTAAGCCCTCCAGCCGGGGCGTTTACGCTGGTGACACTGGCATCGTAGGATGCGGATGAAGGCCAGCTTAAACTCGCGGTTGTAGCAGGGGTAGATGATGGGGTTCAGGCAGCTGTTGAAGTAGCCCAGCCAGAAGATCACTTTGAAGAGGACATCAGGTGGGCGCAAGTTCACATTAAAAGACCCTGGAGACATAGAGAGAGAAAATAGAAATAGTGTCACTAGTGGCTTTGTACAGAAACCTATATTTAAATGTCCTGGAAACCTTTTTTTATTCAAACAGCTGCTCACTACGAGCCGACACGACCACAATGTTTTGCATATTTCACGTTAAATATTTCTGTCTCAACGGTTTTCTCTGTGCTCTTTTCACTGATTTGAAGTGTACGTACTTCTGTGCACCAATCACAGTTAAGCAACATTTTGATGACAATGACAGTTGTGGTGTTGATGCTTGTGTCGCCAGCACTGTCAATCAAATCTGATCAAACCACACCCTCAGAGTGCCAATGAAGCAGACTAGCTGAGTTTTTGAGTATTAAACTCTTCATAAATAATATAATATAAGATAAAGATGATTTTTTTTTGTCACTTAAACTTTGATAGTTGCATAAGATAATTACTTTATTTTAGACCACGCTTTATGGGGCTTTAACGAAAAAGTTCAACATTTTGGGAAATTGTTGTTTGCTTTTCAATTTTTTCATCAACAGTTAGATGAAATAATTAAGTATTAAGTATAAAGCTAGAGCCGAAGGTGATTAGCTAAACTTAGCATAAAGACTAGAAGCAGGGGGAAACAGCTAACTCTGTACACATTTTATAATATACACCTACCAGCACCTCTAGAGCTAACGTGTTTAATCTTTGTTTCATTTGTACACAAGAAATATAAGAATGAGAACTTGAGATTTAGTTTCTTGGTGTTGCCAGACCACCAGCAGAGACTCCAGACGCTCCTCCCCCTGCTTTCTTTCTATGCTAAGCTAATGAAGCTAAAGTTAAACACCTCCATCTCTCTACTTAACGAACCGACACAAGAGTCGTATCGATCTTATCTAACTCTGTTAAAAAAGTGAGTATTTCCTAAAATGTC
This sequence comes from Bovichtus variegatus, assembly GCA_943593645.1. Classification (NCBI taxonomy): domain Eukaryota; kingdom Metazoa; phylum Chordata; class Actinopteri; order Perciformes; family Bovichtidae; genus Bovichtus; species Bovichtus variegatus. Next base: position 8,517,872 of record CALSCE010009297.1, on the reverse strand, counting down.
AAACTGATCAAACGCTGACCTGCTGGTAGATCTATCATTACAAATGCACGTCAAACTCTCCAAACTTTATTTCAAGTTCTAGTGGAAATCCCAAAGATACCACTTACATCAGAATTGTTGATGCATGACACATATTTAATAATTAGGGATGTTCTAATCCATCTTTTTTCTCTCCTGATACTGATACCAGTGCTCTTCTTCCGATTATCATTTTAAAATAATTTAGATTAAGGTAACATGAAACGACACTCATAAAAAAAAAAATGCATTTCATGTGGATCGGTTTACATTATGGCCATGAATCGATCTGTTTAAGCTGTATCGATCAGTGCATCACTGCTCATAATACATTGATTGAGATACTTGCAGTTTATATTTTTACCCAGTAGGTGGCAGCATTGATTAAGAATAACATCGGGCTATACAGCAAGATTGCAAATGTGAAGCACAGCAGACCCAAGAGGAAAGCCAATTTGACACAGTATTAATCATTAAAGTATGACCTTGTGTATATAGGGAGTTCTTCAGAAGCAGATAAAAATGCTCTATTTTCACACAACAATACAGCCACTCTGTCACAGTTCATGTGCAGAACTTTAATAAGAATATAGAGCAAGTGGGATGGCCCTGAACTCCTTTTTAGATAAATACAGTGTGGGAGACATGCTTCGCTTTGAGCAAAGGGTAGACAGTTGAAATGAAATGGTGCTTTTTCTCTGAGAGTTTATGGAGGTCTCACTACCACAACAGTGCACAGAGGTACAGCAAGACTTATTTCTACAATTAGAGGCAATCCTTCGGGTGTGAACTACAGCATTACGAAAGATTCTGAAGAAGGGTCGTCTTGTATGCTAATGAGCTGAGTTTGGCCTGTGTTAAACTGCATTAAAGTGGTGCCTTTTCTCCTCCTGTGGCCAAGCTTGAACAGAGGAAGAATATCTTACAAGCTAATGAGAGGGGGAAGCCTGAAGATAAAAAACACAGCAAGTGTGAGATTAGTGTAAAAGCAAGAAAGACTTTGTGTGTTCGTGTGTGTGGGCAGATTTGAGATAAATTGTGTTTCTTTACACCAACCCACATTCTTAAATTAATATCGCATTCCTAAAAAGACTGAGGATGCAGAATAATCTCAGGCTTTCAAGTGTGAAATGACATGTGGTAGGCAGACCGACAGACACTTCAGCTCGCTTCCTCATGAATCACGTCAACGCCTTTTAACTGCGATTTCAAGCAGCACATTGTACATTATACAATACGCAGCAATACGTTTTGTTCGCCATGAGTTCTGTTCACTTTTTGAATTGGAAAAGAATAAAAAAACATTCCACATTGTTTTGGTTTGAAGCCGCAAAAACCTGTGCACCGAACCTGCGACTATGCAAAGTTGTCGTAACAGTATTTCACCATTCAAGACCCAGAGAAAACACACACACACACACGCACGCACACGCACACGCAGACACACACGCAGACACAGACACAGACACAGACACACTGCTCTAGTCAATTTGTTAACCTGGAGGAAAGTGATTGAGCAACAACATGAGGAAATGTCACTTCCAGCTTCCATTTAGTGGCTCCCAATGATAGCACTGCAATCTGTGTGTGTGTGTGTGTGTGTGTGCGTGTGTGCGCGTGTGCGTGTGTGTCAGTTGCCAGACTGTGAGATGAAACTAGAGACCATCTGAATGTGTCTGGGCCTCCTGCACTTTAGATGAATGGTTTCTTCTTAGTGGCTGGTATTTTCACATGCTATTTTCGCTTCTGGACAGCCACTTAAATGTGATTACATAACCGTGTGAGTTATGCTTGTCATTGGGACACAGAGTAGGGTGGAGTGGAACGTCATCATTATTTCTCTCTCGATCTCTCTCCTTTTGTCTGTGTGTCTGTCTTTGATAGTAGTTGGTTGCACATATTGATAACTGGTAACCTTTCTTTTATTCTGGTCTATTAGATCACAGAATATGGAAAACCCGATGAATGACAGAAACAATCTGATCTTCGCATTTGTAAGGCTCTAACCTAGGGATGGACTATATGTCTAAAATGTTCTATCCCCAAATAAAGGTCATTTACATAACAATATCAAGAACGTTTCAAGTGAAGTTATAGAGAAACAAATATGTAAACATTTCCAGCTATACAGTGACTATGTTTACATGCATGCACACAAATACAGAGTAATCAGATTAAGACAATATTTGGATTTAACTGAGTTTGATCAGATTTTCTAAAACAGTTGAGTTAGTATGTCCTTGTTATTATCAATTAAAGTTATTGTGTATGTGATATCTCGATATATGATTTCATTGCGATTCTATGGAACAACGGAAATGATCATATTGAATTGTCGCCCAGCCTTTCCTAACCATCAACTGTTTTGTTTTACATGATAAATGACCAAAATGATATTGAGCTAATCAGTGAATTAAGTTTACTTTAAGTAAATTGACGAAAGATTCAACAATTTATTTCAACACTAGATAATTGTATTACTGCTGTTGAGTAGAAAGCTGTGCGATCATACTATGATCCCAAATGTCTGCTAAATCATCAAGAAATAATTCTGTAGTGAACTTTTTTTTTGACCCACCCCAATGTGACGCTTTCACATCGTCTGTTTTTCCCAACCAACAGTAGAAAAAACAAAATATATTCAATTCACAATGATCTACAACAGACAAAAGCATCCAATCCTCACACCGGTACCAGAGAATAATTATCCTTTTTATCTAGCTAAAAATATCACATCCAAACATCTAGACACTGCTAGCATGTTCCTGTGCCTCCTTTCTACTCTAGCGCAGAATAAAAGTGTAGGAAACACAGAAATAAATCTGGTTGTCAACAGACCTTCCTGTAGTCAGATGTGGTGCATGTTTATATGTTTAAATTCTGTGTGAGCGTAATCCATTTTTTGTCCTCTGTCCTCTGTTTATGTTGAAAGGCTATAGTATGAGCGGCAGAGGATGCGAGACAATGGTATGGTGATAACCGTGGGAGGGTTGTTGTTGGTGGTCTTGGCCCTTCTGTTAAGAGAAATGTTTGCACCTCCTTCCTGAGGACAGGCACACGCAAAAACATCTCACCATGAAACACAGGAACATCTTAACAAAACAAGACATCCTGTTATTCTCATTATTAAAAGAAGCGATGCCTATTCTGTGCCACGTAGCACGCACACACGCCCACAATCTGCGCTCCAAAAACTCACACATCCTATTTCATAACACACACATACATATAATTAAAATGTCTTGATCTAAAAGGACAGAAGTTATTGCCCTAGCAAATTGCTTTCAATGAAACCATAGCAAGGGAGCTATTTTTGGAAAATTGGGTTGACATCCCAGGGACGCTCACTTTCACCCCCCGCTGCCCTGTGGCCCCTGCAGCTCAGATCAGCCACCTCCTTTCTTCTTCATTGCTTTGACACTTAGCTCTCTCATTATTTTCCCCCTTCAAAAACCATTTCAATTACCCCCGAGTGCAATAAAAGAACATGCACACGCACGCACGCACACACACACACAAACACGCACTTGAGTGAGGTGCACACATGCACAGTATCTCGTCCAAAAACACTTGTACACGGAAACAATTGGTTAACACCTCAAAGTGTTGGTTTCTCTCACACACTGCTTGCACAAGTTGCTAAATTCGAGGCCTTCACAGGACGCTGGTGCCTGCGCTGGGTGTTAAAGAGCCGAGGGACAATGTGTGCAATGAAATCCGCGTTTGGGAGATGAGAACATGAGGAAACAGTAATTGAAACACCTAAATGTAGAGGGACGGCCGTGGCTCAAGAGGTAGAGTGGTCGTCCACGTACGAGTCGGGGGTTTGATCCCCGGCTCTTGGTGAATGTGTGTGTCAGTGGGTGAATGTGAATGTGATGTAAACTATATTAATTTACCATTTAGACGAGCCCCTCGACTGAATCTTCATAAAATAAGTTCATGACAATGCTTATGTTTATAATAGTTATTTATTTATTTATGTTTCCTTGTTTTGGTTTAGCTGTGTTCTCTTTGTTTACCTTCATGTCGTCAATTTAATGATTAGACAACGGAAAGGAAATGATAATAAGAAGAAGTTTTGATAATCAATTTAATCGTCCATTGTAATTCTTCAAGCAACGTTGCCAAACATTTGGTTTCAGCTTTTGAAATGTGAGGATTTGTTTTCCTTGTCTTTCATCAAACGAAGAAGCAATATGAAGACATCACCTTGGGCATTTTTCACTATTTCCTGACATTTTATACACTAAATCATTAAGCAATTAATCGAGAAAACAACTGGCAGAAAACTGTACGATGAAAGTGAGTCAGTTGCAGCCCCAGCTGTGTCCTAACTTTATACATGCACCTTCCTGTACATTTGTTTTTGTGAGTACTGGAGTCTACTCCTTCAGTGTGTCAAGTCCGATTATATTTTCTTATCGCGTGATTTTTCTGACGTGTCTTTGAAGCAATGATGTGCTTATATAGTAAGCTTTATAAACCTAATCTATATTTTAATCAGTAAAAATCAATGTAGAAAAAAGGGTTCTGACCCAAATTAAAAAATGTTATGACTGCTCTTTGAAATATTAAAATTTCATAACATAATTCACATACAAATGTTGCTGTCAGTCAGCATGGTTTTGTTATCGGGACTAGAATTTAGAATAAAGTTCTCTGTGTCTGAATAATGTTTAGCTGCTCCACATACTGTTGGTGGGAGAGATGCAGCTTGAAATGTGTCAAAGAGTGTTAATGAAAATACATTGTTGTTGTGATAAAACTGCTCCAATTAAGCATTTTTGTGAAACTTTGTCCTCTATCATTAGGTCTGGCCCTTCAAAAAAGCCTTTTTTGGTCACTCTCTACATTAGTGTCTGATTACTGCGATGCATTTAAAATTCTAGGGTGTCATTTTTTCATAACGTGATACAAGAATGTGTTCTGAAATAACTTTAAGTTTAGATATGTCTACTTTACCGACAAACAAGCTAAGGTAGACAGCACTCAGTGGGTGTGTGTGAAATGTTTTTGTCCATGGAAGCTTGCCTGAACTTTGATGTAATGTTTATAATCTTGAAGTCTAAATACCTTTCTTTGCTCCAAGTTAAAGGCGTAAAAGGAGACACGACGACTCTCTGGGACTGGTAGCTGCATGCTTGTGCAAAAACAAAAACATGATTTTAATAGAATTTAGATGAGATATGTTAGATCATTTGTGAAGCAGAGCAATCACACATTTATTTTAGCTTCACATGTTTTCAGGTTGAGACTTCAGGGGTCAGAGGTCACACTGGCTCTTGCTGCGCTACAAAGATCTTCCGGAAACTGAGATTACCAGTGATATTTTCCCTGAGTTTAACCTCCCAGGAATACATAAACGCTGCAATAACCCGGTTTGAGCCAATCGCAGCGCATGAGGTGGGGTGAAGTGTACGTGTGGTTGCCTGAAAGACTTTCCTCAGGGCTGAAAAAGCACTAACTTCCAATCAGGAGCATTAGAAAAAGGAAGTTTGTGTTGGACAGTGTGGCACTGTTCAGCTGTAGCGTCACAATGTGGCTGGAAATGCGACTACGCTTACCGTCCTTTTAGATTCTGCATCACAGCAAATACAGAATACATCTGAAAATATTACAGAAAAATGTAAATTCAGTTTCATGTCTGCTGGCTTTTCAATTCTTCAAAATAAATGCATCCACACTGACACTCAAGCACTAACAACACACAAACATAGTTTCCTACATGTACATAAACACATATAAACTTTCAGCACTCCTTCACAAACACACACACACACACACACTCACACACACACATACACGCACACACACACACTCACAAACAAAACACATGTGCCACCCACCGACCAGAAACCCCCACATACGTTACATATCAGTGACAGTATGCAGAGGAAAGAGCAGGGTAATAACAAGTGTGAGACAGGAAATCCCACTCTGTGGGTGGAGGCCATGGATGGAAGCTAATGAATACTCAGGGAGCAACATGGGGAGGGCTGCTGCCCTATCACACTTTTAGTATTTAAGTTCAGAAGAGAGCCACATAAGAGAGCAGGGGCACAAACTTAAATTGAAAAACAACAATGTTTACTACAGATGGAAATAGAGGAGGCTCTAGTGTTGAGAGCAGTTTCAGTGTCCTGCTTTGAAATAGTGGATAATCTGCATACATCCATTGTGTATATATATATATATATATATATATATATATATGCAAACATTAGTAGATGCATTATGTAGAATTCCCCAGTAGAAGAGAAAGCTTTTCTTTATTGCATCTCTGAGGCCCATTTTAAATGAGCATGAAATACGGTTGTATGGTGCTCTGTCACAATGTATCAGTATGCTACACCAGGGATTGTGCAAAGAATTGCACCCTCGGGGGGGTTTCTTGGCAGTTTGTTGATTACATAAACAGGCCCATCCTGAACCTCACGTCCCCCCTGCTCTCTGAAGCCTCTCAGATCTGACAATCAGTACTTCGGGAAATTACATTTGTTACATGCTCTTTGGTATCTCACTAAGAACGCCTAGAGGCCAAATATACCGCGCTCTGTGACCTTGTGTCGTGATCCCGCCCCAGGTAGTGATGCGTGTGTTCATGTGAGGAGGGGATGAGCTGCAGCGAGAAGCCAGGGGCACAAACACATTCCCATTTGACTGCAGGGCATGTGTTCACACACAGGCACATGCCAATACACTAACACTAAGTCACATATCACAACCTGCAGTGGCACATGGGATCAATGCCCTGGCAATCAGGAAAACAACAATTCAAATACAGCAGCTGTGCTTGTAGTTCACTTTTTAGCCCCTTTGTCCAGACTCCATCACCAAATAAAGACTCACAGTTTTCCTAACCTCTTTGCCACAACACAACCCACAGCACGAGCGTTTCACTGCAGAATATATTGTTTAATTTCCTCTGCAGGTTTTTAAACAGCATGACAGTGGGTGTTGGATGCTTGCCAGTCTCAGTGGCATCAGGGAGCCCCGGCAGGCCCCACAGGCCTCTGAATAAACCGACTGGAACAGAGGGAGGCCACCTAGTCTCCACTTGGCACACTGGAAGAGTGTATTTGTTGCACCATCAGATTAACAGACTCGGGGAATAATGCAAGGATAACACTAATAATGTTTTGATATGCTTGTGAAGAATTCCTTCTCAGCCTCCGAAAAACACGTTTTATCCCTGAGTTTAAAGATCACAACATCAATGTTGGCTTTGGCATTGTGGAGTTGGAACATTTTAAAGTTGGCCCAAATTCAAAGGTTGTGTCATAAAATATGATGCAATCTACCTTAATTATCTAAACAGAGGCTGTGAAGTCAGAGGAATGATATGTAGATCCACTCCTACTGCGCTATACATATTAAACGCTGCAATACGGGTGATGTTTTTATTTTCTTATTCCTGCAGTATAAAATGAGCACTATAGTATATCAAAGCCCACTCATAGGTTTGGTGTCAATTCAGAGCAGTAAATGCTACCCAGGAGATGTCCCCAGTGCCAACTATAGATATGATTTACAAGGCCTGCAGCCTTTAACTGCCTTGGTTTAACTTCCTGCAGACATTTAGATGACAGTAACATATTTTCTGCAGGTCTCATTAGCTAATTGAATATAATGACGTCCATACATTGGATTGAGTTTGTGAGGAAAAGGAGGTGGGAGGTGTATTTTTTTTGTAAATGCTTAATTTATGACATTATAAGAGAACACAGTATGGACGACCTATTGAACCTACCTATGGGTAAGGCGAGGAAGAAGGGCAGCCAACAAAGCGTAAACATGCCGACCACAACTCCCAAAGTTTTTGCCGCTTTCTTCTCTCGGGAGAATTTCAGAAGTTTCAGCGTGAGGGAACTTCTCACTTGGTTCGCGCGGCCCTTGCCGGCGCCTGAAGTGCAGGGCTCCTCGTGCACCTGAGAACCCTTGTGGATCCTGAGGGTCAGCTCACCGGAGTTCATCCTCTCGCGCATCACACCGGCTTCCAGGTTCTTAGTGGTCCGTTTGGCGACTATGTACACCCGGCAGTACATGACCAGAATAACTATGAGAGGGATGTAGAAGGAGCCGAGGGAGGAGAAGAGTGCGTAAAACGGCTCCTCGGTGATGGGGCACACCGTGTCGTCCGGCGACGGCGGCTGCTTCCACCCGAACAAAGGTCCGATGGAAATGACCACCGACAGCACCCACACCCCGAGCATGGCCAGCAGAGCCCGCTTCTCTGTCACGATGCCCGGGTACTGCAGCGGGTGGCTCACTCCAATGTAGCGGTCGATGGATATTACGCACAGGCTCATGATGGACGCGGTGCAGCACAGCACATCAACCGCCGCCCAAATGTCACAGAAGATCCTGCCGAACACCCAGTAGTCTAAGATCTCCAGAGTGGCGGACACCGGCAGCACCGTGGTGCCCAGCAGCAGGTCGGCGATGGCCAGGTTGATGATGAAGTAGTTCGTAGGTGTCCGCAGGTGCCTGTTGCACACCACCGAGAGGATGACGAGGATGTTGCCCGCGATGGCGAACACGATGAAAGCCCCCAGCACCATGCCGAGCGGGATGGCTCGGGTGAGGTCCACCTCAGTATAGTTCCCCCCGGAGCTGTTGGTGAAGTTGACCGGGGAGGACGTGCCCGGAGTCCCGCCGAGTTCCGAGGAACCATTTTTCCACAAGTTTGTGACATTGTCAGTGCTCAGACTCATTTTGATTCAAGAGGTCCTCCATAGCAGGCTTCAGATCACTTGTAACTGCAACTCACGGAAGAGCTTTACTAAACATAACAAAAAACTAAATGTCCAAAGTCTGCATGGTTAAACTGCGTGTTTGCAATTTCGTTTCCAAATCACTACTGAGATGTTTTATCAGTGAAAACCGATCACTACGCAGCCGTCCCCATGCAGTCCTCACTCCACTCTCCTGAGGGCTCAGTGGAGAAGTGAGGGGGGCAGCAGTCATCTCCTGCCTCCTCAGCACCACACACAGCTCTGCCATGTCGCCTACTGAACAAACATACGTAAATATGAGCCTATAAGTAAACGCATGACATCTCTTAAGACATCTTCACTAGGAAATCTGTGACTCCACAGAAAACGCACAACATAAGCTATAATTGCATAATTTTACGCAACTGTGCTGGAAGGAATTGCGCGTTTTGGGAGAAGCGCCTCTGTGCTGTTTCGTATTTGCCTTTCCTCACTGTGGGAGGGCACTTAACTGGTCAATTATAAGCGAAGGACTTTCGTATGAAATCCACCTTAACTTTGTTGCCAGCTTTTAGTTTGAAGTCCCTGAAAAGGGCACCATGCTTTAATAGCAATAGAAAATAATATAATTTATAAAACAAAAACGTGACTCAGGAATGCTTGAGCATATATGTCTCAGTGTAAATAACCTTTGAAAATTATATACTAGGTTTCCTCGAAAATGAATTAGGATGTTCCAGCAGTCTACTTAAAAGGCTAAGTCTTAAAGTTCAAAAGTAGATAACAATATCCCCTTTTCTATAATAGGCATTTCTGGTGAAATTGTTTCCTATTTTGGTCAAATGCAGGAGTTCCTCAAAGTAACCTCAATTTGGATCTGAGCTCAGTTAGTGAGGAGTGTAGGATTTAATGGACTGAGTTCAGACACAAGCACATTCCTAAAGCTGAGGTTCGCCCTGTTTAAGAGCTTTTCCCCTTCTCACGATGTAACACTGGTGAAGGACAGATACTAGCAAAATGTTTGTTCGGATAACCTGTCAAAGAAATGCAACTTTTATGACTCAATAAATTTCTACAGAAACTTTAAAGCTCAGTGAAAGTGCTTTTTATTCATCCACCAGATTGCATTTTATAGTTTTAATCTGCATTGACCTCATTGACTTTTTCCCAGGAATGTATGCAGCTTCAGGTTCACCAGGTTATGACGGAGGTCTGAGATGTTTGTTAGACCTTCAATCAATTCATTAAGAATCAGCATGTTTACATCATGTTTATATCAAAATGAAATCTTCAGTCTTTATGTAATATTAAGCCTCTTTTAAGACAATTTTGTTGGGTAGAAGATGTTTCCTTTTATCAAGTGAAAACGTTGGTCTTTATTCTCTATTTAAATATTTTTTTTAACTTTTTTATTCTTTCAGGAAACACAATCACTTCAAGGATTCACCTGCACTGTTACCTTACTGCTGCTCATCAAGTTCAGTTGTTATCTTTTACATACCTGTATGTGTACCATACATTAGGGAGAAACAAAACATATAAAACTAAACGTGCCGTTGTTTGAGACGTACTTGTGGCTGATGATTGATGTACCTAATAAAAGATGGAAAAAAAAAAATGAATTATCATAAAATTAAACGGTGACATCTTCCTTACAGCTAAACTGTTAATTGACAGCTTCCAACAATTGCAATATTCAGAAGATTCACAGCACCTGTCAGTACCTAATCTCATAGAAATATTCAGATATTTTTTCCAGTCCACTCTTCTCTAATTTGTCATCTGGCACCTGCTAGATGGTTTTGGTTTTAATGCGTACTGTTGTCTCTACACTCGACAAACACATATATTAATTAAAAAACAACAAGAAAAGCTTATGTTCCACCCCCTAGATGAGGTCATGCAGCAACATGTAAACATTTGCATCTAAAGGCCAGTTTGTAAGAATAAAAAAGCAGAATAGGTACTGCCCTGAGCAAATGCATGGGTCTGAAATGAACTTTTATGTGACTGGAATCAAGCTTATTTGGTCGCATATCAATCAATGTAGCTTACTCTGAATGAATATTTGATTGATTATATAGTCAACTTGTTCGTTTGTTAATTGTGAGCAACAGGAATTCATGGTAGATCATGCATAAGGCCTAATTTATGCATTAATGCAACTAATCACGAGTCATGCATCACTTAAGGCTTAAGTTAAGGCTTTTTGGTAACATTTTATCATAAAAGTGAACAAAAAGGGTCGCATCTAGTTGATCACTGTTAAATTGCTTTACCCAGTGACACAAATCAAACACACCCAGGATGTTGTGACCGACAGGTGCATGCTGGGTGCAGCTAAACTACAAGCTAAACGGTAACATGGTCAGTGAGGCTGCACTGAGGAAGTTCTCTGAACGTGTTGTTGCTTTGGACATAGCGTCTCTGTGTCTTGGTGTTAAAAAAAATAGTTCTACCATATAACATTAACATCATATACCCCACCCTCTCTTTTGAAAAAGATATGTTTACTCAGAATACACTTTAGCTGACCTACAATTTACTTATCCGACTACATTTTTGCACGTTACTTGTACTAAAATTTCTTTAAAGCAGCAGAAAAGTTTACTTTTACTCTTTAAACCACCGGTGGATTAGTTTTTCTTATAAACACAGGAGATGGTTTTTATTTCCACTTATCATCTCAAAGTCGGCTCATGATAAATGTGTAAAAGCATCGACGCTTTCAGAATTTCCGTCTGTATTAAAATCATCTTTGCTCAATTAAAATGTGACGTGATGCCAGTAAACTTTTAGTAGCTAGTTCTTCATGGCATCTGGTCCAGGTACAAGTGGTTATGGGTTTGTGATGGAAATAAAATAAGCTATAAGAAATATAACCCAATCCTTAAGAGATCCTTACATTTTTAGCATTCCTTTAGGGAGGATCAGGCATTAGACACACACTCAGTCTTTCAACCCTTCAACCGGCACCAGAGTACTCGGGTATTATAAGAATCTTTCCTAAAAGATGAATCACCTTTGAATTATATCATGTCATATCTAAGACTGGATTTTAGTTATGAAGCACATTTCACTGCTCATTTCACTTGATTGAATAAACTGAGCTTTTACTTAACATGAAGCTCCTGCTGCTGTGCTGCCAAGTGCTCTGGGTCAGAGAAAAGTTTCATGTGTTTCGCTGGGCTGCAGCAGGAGTGTCCTCCGTCGTTCTGTGTGCTTCAGTGGTGAGGATTTGCCTTAAATTCAAGAGGATCAACTTTTCTTCTTGGCAGGGACATCAATCTTGAAGACATAAGACATGGGACAATTTTATTTTTCTAGACATGGGTCCTAGTTTTGCACAGTAATTTGTCATGCCTTCTATCCATTTAACATTAATCAAATGAGATTAAATAAGGATATGTTTTGTTTAGACAGCAGATAAAGACTTTTCCACTTTTAGAATAGTTTGTTTTGTTATGTCAGAGATTTATTTATTGTTGAAACATTTATATTTTAAGGGTTTCTCGGGTGACTGAAGGAGGTTTCCAGGTTGACGTGACTCATCGTGGTACAAAACAATTGCTCATTTAATTTCTGGATAACATCCAGATCTATTGCATTAAACTGTTTGGGGTCAACCATCTTGGCTGAATGTTTTTCCTGCTCTGAAGAGTTGAGAGGTCAGAGGTCAGGCGGCGTCCGTGCCCACTGACACCACATGTTCAGCATTATCTAGATAAACGGGAGACAAATCCTTATATCATAAAACTAAACTCGTAAAGTCATTTAACAGTATGACGGGTCTGAAGCAGATGAGGACAAACCGGTGTTGCTTAACTTAAGTAAAAGTACCAATACATTCATGTAAAAATACTCTATTGTAACTAAAGGTCCTGCACTCAAAAATATTACGTAAGTAAAATAAGTATTGTAGGCTACTTAAAGTATCAAAAGTCAAAAGACTCTGGCCCCTGTGGATTGTCAGTGGTGGAGCTTTTTCATACAGTAAAGCAGTTGAGTCTAGTGGTTCCCACTAGGCAGGCACCCTCCAAAGGGTCACAGAATACATTTGGTCTGTCATTAATTAATTAATGTGGTAGGAAAGAAGAAAAATGTGTATTCATATTTTAAACCTTTTCTCAAATCTTTGAAATATTGGATACTTTTCCTCTTTGACCTCAACAAGTTATTTAAGTAAAAAACATGTGAAAATGTTAGAGGAGAAATGTCTTTATGGTGGAACTGCGAACAACTCGTACATCTGAAATGTGACAAGGTGCTTCAACTAGATACTGCTTTTGTTTTCTAAGAATATCATGTTTAACAGAAAACGGGAATACTCACGTACAAGTACCGCAACACTGTACTTAAGTACCACGGTGACAAATGTAAAGGACGAGACTTGAATATCTTGGACATATAATCACTTCTCATTAGCTGACGTGACTCCGACAACAAATCTGGCACCTATGAGGCAAATAAGTCTGGAAGTGGTTCACCATGAGCATTTATATAACGCAAAGTTTCTAATTTTAGGGCAAAACTCCTCTTGTTTTGATCCCATCGATAGGCAGACAGATGCCAGCTGGTAGTGAAGCCCACACGCAGGCCTAATCTATAGCGGCCCACCTGAATGAGTGGGCTCATGCTGCCTGGTCGTGAAGTCTCTCCCACACCATATATGGATGATGTTGTGTAATATGCTCAAACCTAGAAAATACTTTTTGTTGTATAACTGTTTTTTGGGATTAGTAATATGATTTTGGAAGGACCATAAATAGACTGAAGAAGCCAAGCTTCAAAAATAAAGGACACGATTAGCTCTTCCACTTTTTTTTTCCTCAAGCGTTTGTCTCCAAGTGAAATTTTAGCTCCTCAAAGTCATAAATAACATGATACACTGCGTCATGCTGTGTCTTGAAAGGATTGAAGCTTGTATGTTCTGTATCCATCACTCAGGAAGTTTTATTTCAGCATGTTGAGTGTAATGTCTATAACGATGCTCACCTCCCTGGACAGAATGCTATCTTTGAAGCATGACTTCATGTATGTGGATGTTTGTGGCAGGCTGGCAGCGGGGTTAGAGCTAATGCATAGCTTTTGTGGTTCGTATCAGCTACTAATGATCATAGGATCACTATGAAAAAACTCTGATAAACCCAACGTATGCAACCTGCTCAGCACCGCGAGCTTGTGAACATATTAAAGCTTTTAGAGGAGACCAAAATGGAGATAAAAGTGACCAAATAAAATGTATTAATGCGGCTTCAAGTAAGGGTCAAAACTTTTGTTTTTGTAATCTGAAGAAACTCTTAATTAATATTGCTAATTAATAATTAATACCAAGCTACTGTCATTTTTGCGATTACTTTTATTGCATAAAGCTTCCATACTTTGACTGAACAATAATCTTTCAACGTCTTACCGTCCCTCGGAGAAACCAACGCAGATCCGAACTTTCCAGTAAAGGAGCAGAGTGTTCACAGCTCATGTGACAGACATCGCCACCTGGTCGCAAATTTACCCACAACCACAACATAGAAACCAGATCAGCAGAAGCTGAGTTTATTGTTGTTTCTTATTTAGGACAACATGAAATATTTTGGACAAGAAATCCACATATCTGTCCGAGTCTCCAAAGATTGTCATGAAATGGGAAGTGAAGTTAAAGTGTCCTTTGGGACTTGGTTGGGAATGAACTTTACAGGCAGTGAAGGATAATAATGGCAGCATTTCAGCAAACTATTCAGAAAAACTGAACAACTCCTGAATTGACTTTCTTTTCTAGTGTCTTTTTCATTAAACCAAAACTTTAGCAACATATATGTCATTATTGTCATTATTGCAGACATACTTGTCTTCATCGTGCAGCTGCAGAATAGATTATTCCTGACAGTCCACAGCAATATAACATTAGACTGATTTATTGCAATGCTGAATTGCTGTGGAAGAAGCCCAAAGCTTTTCAGCTCAAATGTAGAAGAGATGAATAGAAACTATTCCCCCCTTTATCCCTATAAGTCAAACTGCTGATCTTAGCAGTTTGCTAATGTTTCATGAATGCAGATCAGTTTATGTTACTTTGCAAATTCCCTCTGCTGCAAATACCTGCAGAGACATTGGGTATTATGTAAACAGCCGTGACTAGCTGTCATTTAATGTACTTTTACAATGTGTGCACTACACATTACATTCTCAGCTCACATTATCCCGAGTCTTATTGGATTTTCTGTGTGAGAAGCAACCAGACAATTTTCTTAAATTTCACACTCCTTATCCAGCTTCTGGGTTCCACCAGCCGTATCACAGCTGAGTTACAGGTTATGAGAAAGCTGAATTCGATTTTATACGTAAGAGTGAGATTGAGTTTTGTTATAATAATGAGTTGAAAAGTGTCATGTTTCTTTCAGCAAACTGACGAATAAACTGTACTTACATTAGACCCAAGGGGTTTTTCACATTAACTGCTCTAACATGTTTTTGTCGTTATTATTATTGTAAAGCGTCTATGTGTGCCTATTGGTGCAGTTTGTTCTGTTTTTACTGGCGGGTTGCTGGGTATTGTTATGTGTTGATTACACTGTAATGTGAACTTCCTCTGCACATGCCTTAGCTTGGCAATAAACTTGAACTACAAAATCCACAGCAACAGTATTGTTGACATAATGACTGTTATCTGTCTGATCGGGTCTGTTCATTTGTTTCTGTCCGATGTTAATCACAGTAGTTTAAACTATTTGACTATTGTACTTGTGGATCTTGGATCAGAGCAGTACAATAATTTAAGATCCTGGCGGTTACATCACAGCTTCATGGCGGATCAACAGCAGGCATCAGTCAGTAAAGAGTAATAAAAAGAGAAGAAAATGGATTTCATCAATGCTGCTCAGCAGCCAGTGTGTCAGATGAGACAAAACTGTTTTGGCTGCACAAAAGAGCAGATGAATAGCCTTTCTCTTGCTTGTAAAGAGCTTTGGGCGTGATTGAGCTTATCTGGTAGAAGAAACCTTTAAAAAATCTTTTATCTCAGCTTCTCTCTGGCATCACTTTGTCTGCTCCCTCCTCTCTCCCGCCCTCTTTCTCTCGACATAACTGGCCATCCACGATAAGTTATCATACATGCCTGCCCACACAGTCACAATGACTGCTCATACAGTTATATAGGCAACACCATGCAAAGGGCCATTTACCGCTGCACATCGATATGGTACCTGTCCTGCTGGAAATGCACAGCTGGCAAAGCAGTGATTTCCCCCCTCACTGGGGAAACTGCAAGTCCAGCACTTTCTTAAGCACTATTTATATTTGACAAAAGGGAATCAGAAGCAATGAAGCTGGAGCTGCACCACTTAAATTTGATAAAGCCCTGGTATGGTTCTTGGCTGACCCCGTCAGAAATGCTCATGGTTGCAAAAATCAGTGTGTTCGTGCAGGTTGTTTGACAAAGACAAAAACAGGACAGGGGCAGGGGTGTGTGTGTGTGTGTGTGTGTGCGAGACTGATGGACCGCACTGTAGTCGGGTAGGAAGGTGCGTTCATCAGAGGGGATTCTTGGCCGATGATCCTTAAGGCTGAAAATGGCCTGGCAGGAGCCCAGGCTTTACATACAGGGTACTGCTGAGTGGACACTATTTAGCAGTGCGATGAGCCCCAACCATTAGATGATTGCCTCTGAGGTTTTGTGAGGAGAGTGATATGTTCACCATTCCCCCTGCAGGGTCATGATGATGAGGCCTTTGATCCACCACATCGTACTTCATAAAACTGTCCTCTCAACATTTGCAGAAGAAATGCATGCAGGACAAATAACAATAGATATTATGCTGTGGTCTCAGATGACGGAAGCCTTCAGGGGATTGTTTGGTTTATGGCATGTAAATGAAATTGCAACATTATTTCCCTATACAATCAGAGATAACCGTTTCCAATCCAGAGACCTGCAATTTCACCTCCAGTGACAAGTAGTTAGCCCTGCAAAGATGTTAGTAACAACCTCAGGCTCTCCATGTAAAAAAATAAATGTATATTGTAGTAATTTTGCTCCACAGACGAGCCTCTGAGCTGAACATCATCTTTTCATTTAAATACTAGCAATCTATTTTAATGCCATTCTATTCCACTTGGAAGTAACTAGCAATTTGTGCTTGGTAAGTGTGTGTGTGTGTGTGTGTGTGTGTGTGTGTGTGTGTGTGTGTGTGGGATTTTCAGAGGTACTTGGTGAAACAAATGGAGCTGACAAACCAACCCTGACTTGACAATGAGATCAGATAAATTATAGTGTTCCAACTTTCTTTTTTCATCTTTCTTTGACACCAACTCTTTAGTCGACGCAATTGAAATCAAAGTTACGACAATCACAATTTAAATCTTCACTATGACTAACGGTTACATTCAGATCTGCTTATATTTTATTCAGCGTCAGACTGGAACTTAAAAGGGGACAATGTGGAACGGAGGCCTTTGTGAATCAATGGGTGAATGATAAGCACATCTCTGTATGTTAATCAGTGTTGTGCCACTAACTAAATTTTTACTTGGCGCTGGGCCTTCAGAGTTAAATTAATTGCTGTCAGTAAAAGCCACTCATTCAAATTATGCACTCCTAATATATCAAGGAAATGTTTATGTTGCTTGTCTCGTTTAGACAACGTAGCTTGAAAATACTTGAGGTTGAGGAAGGAAGACAAAGAGACATTCTGCATATGACACCGTATGGATTACCCGTAATGAAAATCGATAATGTGCTTCTTTAGCATTTTTAGCAACATGGCTGTCGGTCGGTTGGTCTTTCCTCCGCAGACTGAAATATCTCAACTGCTGGATGAGTTGCCATAAACGTTTGTACAGATGTCTATGGTTTCCAGAGGAAGAACCCTATACTCACTCTGGTGATCCCCTGATTTTACCTCTAGCAGCACTATGAGATTGACATTTGTGGTTTTGAATGAAATTGTGCACCTATTGCATAAATTGCCAGAAATGTTGTACATTCAGGTTCCCCTCAGGATGAATTATAATAACTTGTGATCCATTCACTTTTCATTTAGCACCATCCTCTGGTCAAAATGTCAATTTGTCTAATACTTTGGTTGGTTTATGACATTCCCATCAGCCTCAGCTGTACCTTATGTGACTTCTAATTGGAAAATGTTAGCATACTAAGACGCTAAACTAAGATAATGAGCATGGTAAACATTATACCTGCCAAATATCAGCAGGTTAGCATGCTGACATTAACACTGTGGTTAAGTACAGCCTCATAGACTTGTTAGTGTGGCTGTAAGTCTTGTTTAACCTCACAATGTTTTATAAGAAATGAATAAATAAATAATTTGTATTCAAATATATAATTGCATTGATTTAAATTGACTTATGAGTAAATATCAGTATTGCAGTTATATGTTTTCATCTGACTTTCTGTTTTGGTCGAGTGTTTCAGGATGTTGGTTGAGGTTTGGAATGCAGTTGATGTACTTTTTGAGACGGCCTACATGGTGATCTGCCTCTAATGTGTTCCATGAATCTTTGTAGATTTTGGCTGACTTTGTTGGATTCTGTAACAATTTTGCAATAGTGCACTGTCATACTTTCCAATAAATACATTTTCTTACCTGTTCTACTGTTTGAAATGAGCAATGATGAATGGTCATGGGCTTTGTTGCAAAACCAGGAATGGGTAATTATGCATTTAGCAATGTGCAAAAACAAAGTGGACGCTTTGTTTTCATAGTAGGAGTAACGCAGGTTATCCTACCTCTAAATCTCTCCAGAAAGTTTTTTACTTTCAATAATTTTTTTACACGCACAAAAGTAGGAAATAACGTCTCAATTTCCAGTATAGACGATCTGTACACTACACCTCAGTTTCTGCGAAGAACGGCTTGTTTAGCAAAGCATAGTGAGAGGACCCATTTCTGTTCATTGATCCAAAAGAAAACAGAGCCAAGATGGGCCACTTGACCTCAGCTCTGAAGCCTTAATTAAAACCTATTGAATTTGGGTGAAGTGATTGTGAGTCTGCCTGCGTCAATGACTCTCATTTTCTCAGAACGTCCTGTAAAAACTAGTAACTGCATTCCTGGGCCTGAGGTGTTGTACGGAGCCAAACAAACAAAGCAAGCACTCAAGCGTAACTACTGCCCCTCCAGAAGCAGGCAGAGAGGTTAAGACAGGCGAGTAATGACCTGCTGAAGCTGTCTATTCAAATCCATTTTCTTCACTGAAGAGAACGAACATTGTTGTTGTCCTCCGGGTCCAGGTGTGCTGTGCTCATCCCACACTCGTTTGTGTTTTCTCATGAGTATTAGTTCATTTTAAGCTGCTAAAACCCATCAAAGGCTTCCTGGTCTTTGAAAAATGCCTTATATATTTTTAAAGGAATGTACACATTATAATTAAAAGCAAAAACAGGATACTTGAATCTAAAGTAGGCCTTTCCTGGAAAGATAGCATATTTATATAAGATAATGAGGAATTTTCTTTGGGAAGAGATTCTATTTCTCATAGTATAGGCTTGTTTTGTTAGCTCCGACATCAGAAGAATTCTTTGAAAGCAGCAAGAGGTTTCTGATGATATGACCACAGCCCCAGGCTCACTGAGGTTACTCCATGCCCCCTGTATAGAAAGAAAAGCTGTCTGTATATAAAATGTGCTTTTCCTCATCAAACATGATTCTCTTCAAAGCCCCTGCTGCCGCCACTGTATAAAAAAAAATTATTCTACAACACAGCTGTGGTTGAGCTTGATTTGAAGGTCATTGCCCCTGCAGCAGTTTTCCCAAGATGCATCAATATACTGTCCGACACCAGTGTGCTGTTAAATTAGTGACTGTTGAGAATAAAATCAAGGACAACTCTTTTTGTGTTACCCAAAGCCACTCTGGACACTTGACTCTTTTTTTTTTAAAAATGCCTTTTTTACCTTTGGAAGTAGATTCACGCTGCATATGTAACGAAGAGTAATGCATGTTAAGCACTGCAGTTGAACAGCCAGCTTGGATGCCTCCTGTAAGTAGATCCCCGTGTAGGTAGCAAACATAACTGTGTTTACTTTAGTTTCAAATAATTTATGTTGAATTAAATCCTGCAATACGCTGATATTGTGGCTGCTTGGGGGCAGCAGAAAGGAGATGGGAACACAACACTGACATATCGCCATCCTTATAAGTTGATATGACAAACTTGTTATCATACCATTTCCTATTTACACTCCCAGCAGACACAGAGCAACATAAGCATTTATTTAGAGACGTGTTTCTGGCCACCCGATCTGATATTTACTTTTAACTCTGTTTGGTTCTCCACCAACTCCAATGGGAATATCTGCCTCTTTAGCTGCTAAATGCTCCACTTTTGTTCGCCAGCTAGTTTCTGACTGTATCTGTCAGTCATTTTGTGCTGGGCAGGCGCTGTAGGGGACAGTGAGGGCTATGAGAGCAGGGAGTGGAGTCAGTTTCATGCTGATCCAATCCGTAGAAGTGCTCCAACAGTCAGTCATGTAACGTTGCACGAAATAGCTCCTCCTTCTTAAAAACTCTAAAATGATTGAGGCATTTGTCTCCACAAACGAACATCTTCACATAACACGTCATCATTTAGTATATTGTTATTGTAGAAATATTGATGATATCTGCTTTAAGAATTTGGAAAGTTTGGGGACTGGCACTGATTTCCCCCCATACACTGTACATTCTTTAGCTGGAGGTGCATTTCCCTAATCTCTAGTTGGAAGAGAGAGAAAAGGTGGAAAGTTGGAAACCATAATCAAAACGACCAAGATTATGAGAAAAGGCCCAGATACAGAATTGTCCTTGATTTTCTGTTAATAATATTGTAAAGTGTGATGATCGGATGTTGAGTAAATAACCCTCATGCAATCTGTAGCTTTCAAAATGTGCCGTCTGTCAGATGAGGATTGAAAGAGTCATTTGTGGCTCAGATAGTTGCAAAGAGGCTGTGCTGTGTTGTGATGTTGCCTAACTGCCATCTGAAAGACCTCATCACAACAAGTCTGAGAAGAGAGATGCTTTCCTCGCTGGAAAGAGTTATCATTCCCAAAGGTAGATGGTATATTTATAGGGTCATATGTTTTTGCCGCTATTATAAATCTCAGCTCCCAGGATCAAGAGCATCCTCACAGTGGAGTTGATAACTGGAAATAGATTATGTGGATTTGCTGCTGTGAGTAATCACAAGCCGAGATGATTACGTGAGTGATTTGTAGTTGTTTTAAAGATATAATATATTATATATAATATATATATAATATAAT
>CALSCE010009297.1:8447823-8487640 GCA_943593645.1 Bovichtus variegatus | reverse complement strand
ACTTATTTGTTTTTCAAAGACAATGGAGGTGAGTGAAATTGCATCTGTGGCGCACACAGAATTGACAAATTACATTTAAGCACATAATAAGCAGCCAGAATCAATGTCCAAATGAATCAGTCAGCAGCTTTCGTGGAGACAAGTGAATACTTTCACTGATCCCATTAAGATGATCGCTCCAGTTCCACGTCTTTACAGCAGGAGTGATTTCACTTTCTGTCTTTAATCGTCTCTGATTGTCTCTCATTATGTTTGTTAAAGTTGTCGTTTTTGGCAAGAATGATTTAAAAAAAAAAAAAAGAAAAAACATCTTTGTGAATGTTATGTTTTTTAAGTATGTGCAGGGTTTTACCTATTTTCTAAAGTTATTAAGAGTTCTGCTTTTTGTGTTGATCTGACCTGAGAATGATTCTTCTCATAAGGTCTAAAAAAAAAAAACTATGTATAGACTCGTACAGAAATAATCCATCTCAATCATAATTTACGAACCACTAGAAATGTGTGGTGGTGTCTATATCGGCAGAGATCCTGCCCTCTGCCTGCATCTTCTTCTTATTTTGATGTATTCGGGATGATTCTGGGCAGCCTTTGGGCCCCACCTGGGGGAATAACCCTCAGCCAATAAGCAGGGTGTGCAGCCCGTTCTCATACCCAGGTCGTCAAATACAGCCACTTTGTCTCGCCCCTCAACATCTAAATACAAAGCGGCGAAGAACGGGTCGTTAGATCGCTGTGTGTTTTTATGTGCTTCAGTGTTTTCCCTGTCCTTCTCTCTCCTCCGCTCCGTGTCGAGTGGCTGCTGTGTACTGCTATGGGTGTATCGGTTTGACCGAGCGGAGCCATGCATACACACGGAGCAGATGGGCCACAGCAGGATGAAGCGCGTCCGGCACCTTCACACAGGGTTGTGTGGGTGTGTTGTATTTGTGCTTTAGAACGGAACTGCTGTGAAAAAAATCCGAAAACCTTTTATTCCTCTTTACTGCTTTGTTCTCGCTAAGGCCGCTCTCTCTCTTCATTCTCACTCTAGCTCTCTTGACCGCCACTTCTCTCTCTCTCTTATGCTCGCTCGTTCAACCGGGGAGGAGGGGCCAACTTTCAATGCAGTGTGTTAACAAACTGCAACCGACAATGCTACATAGTCTACCTTTAATCTTGGTTTTCCTACAGACACTGTCTGGAGACATCTTCCTTGGCCGAGGCTTTCGCCTTTAACGTGAGAGAAGTGCTGACCACCGCTTACTAATAGTTACTTTGGATTTCAGAGAATCAGTCCCTTGGAATGTGTAAAATGTACTTGGCCAATAAAGTGATTCTATTTTAGTTTGTACTGGCACACAGGGAGTTACACTTGTTTTTGGAACAAGATGCCAGCCTGTCTGTTCTTAAACTCTGTGAACACTGGCCAACAATATAGGAATCTACATAGCTGACCGACTCTGGCAAATTAGCACATTCGCTTAGTGACCATCTATCAAAGGAAACGTTAAAAGATCAAGATTTCTTTTGGAAGAACTTGTAAGCATTTAGCATCTTCGTTGTGCAACAGTGTTTTTGGTAGTCAGTGTAAAATAATGTCTCTGAAAACAAAAATGACTTGTGAAAATGAATTGTGGAAATAGACGTTGCGCATACCTTTTTTATTTTTATTTTTTTTAATTTCTAAAATAACATTTAAAAGCTCCCTCTGTTTGTCTGCAATCCCCATTTAAGTTATCGTGAAAAAATGTGCGCGTGCGTGCAGGCCATTGAGTGTTCGTATATACATCAGCAAATTATATGCGTTCACACGTCGTTCTATGTTAGTCAAAAGGGATTTAAATCTATAATTTTTTTGTTTTGACAAACTTTTGCACGTTCTTCCACCCATGTGGGGCATAGTATTTAAAAGCCAGTTTCTCAATCTCAGTATTAACATGAGGATTTTCAAGGACCAAATAGTCTTGGGACCTAGTGCAGTGGGAATTTGATCTATAGTTAAAAAGACTCTCATGTAGTTTGCTTTGTAAATAAATAAAATGCAGTGTCGTTCTCTTCTCACTGCCACCCGACTTTCTCACACAACAAACAATGATGCGTTCTAAAGGGTGACATGATGCACCTTATTAAGAGGTTCAAAGGTGGAGGTAGGAGACTGCATCTAAATTACATTGCCATTACATCTACACTACTTTCGTACATTTTACATTACTTGAGTGCATCTATTTTGTGCTACTTTATACATTTCTTGTACCGAGAGGCATATTGTACTTTTTACTCCACTAGATTTACTTGACAGCTTTAGTTAATAGTTACTTTGCAGGTCAATATTATAAATACAAAATATATTCAACAAATAAATGATGATGTATTATTATAGCCAACTACCCAGCAGTATGTATATTAGCCCCACATCAACCAGCCACAACATGCTTACATGTTAATGCACTATTTAAAATCCAATATTAAAATATTAATTATTCTGAAATGGGAATGAACTTTTTTAGTTTTGGTATTAAGTATATTTTGATGCTAATACTTACTTGTAGCAGCGTTTACCTATAGAAATTATTCCTCAGCCTTCAGTATTTATTTTCCTCATTATGTCCAGTGAAGCAGGACACGTATCAATATAGAGTCATTATTTCATTTATTTCCCCCCCGGTCATTTGTGAGTTGGAAATGTTGAGACTTTTTTAGAACAAATATGGCTCAGGCCTGTTCGCTCTCTAACGGTGCAGGGATTGTTGTGTATTTTCAGTTTCTCTTGTCATACGTGATATCTCTGATCAGTAGCACGCATTCCTCGCAGATTAGCACAGAAGGAGGTCTATTTATTTGCTCGACTGGAATGGATCTTTCATGTCTGCATCTTGTAATCCTGTAAACAAACATCTATGATCACACAGTGAAAAACACAAGTTTGCTCATCCTGCATGTTCTTGTGTTGAGGAGATGACTGTACGGGCATATGTAACATCTGCCCCCCCCCCCCAACAGAGGTTTATATTTAGAGTTAGTCTCCTTAAATATACTAAGCAAGAATGTGCCCCTAGGTTTGGCAATCGGTGAACAGGATTTTTCCACAGCTGTCATAATCAATTAGTCTCTACCATCTTGTAGGGCTGCCATAATCCTTGACAGCAATCATTTATACAAACAAACAGTGGCATGGTAGATCCAGCTCATCATTTTGTGAAGAATAGATGCTTTTTACAGGAATATAAAAATGCTAAAATTCTATTTATGTACCTTACTGATTTAGTGCGTACAGGTATAAACCATGATGTGATTCATTTGACTAAACAACCCCGAATGGTCCATCTACCAGTTTTCTATGGCGTCACACTGTCTTTATCATCGGATGGAGTTTGCTTGTTGTCTTGAAGATCGATCTATTGACATGCAAGTTGTCAATCCTACTAGCTGTTCGGATCTCATCCACAGCACCGCTGGGACTCATCCACACCGCTCTGGCAAACTCCATCTGCTCGTGAACATTGTTTTTATGTGGTTGAAAGCTCTTTTAAAAGTCAACCTTGAGTTGGGCTAGTTTGGTCAAACCTCTATTTCTTTGGTCAAGGATGAGCCTTATTGCTTCTAATACAATCAATTCATATATTATAATTGTTGGAGCCACTTTAAAATACTGTGCATTTATAAAAAAGATTTATATTTAATAAATAATAATTATACAACTATTAAATCGACTTTCATCATTTCAAACTCAAGCAGAAATACATAGGAAAAAAATTTGTTTTAATCTCTAACATACAGCAAAATGATAATTTATAGCTAAATCCAGTCTCATAATCCACACAATCAATATTCCATAAATATTTCCTGGTGCTAAAAAGGAATACTATGGATATTGTTGTAGACAATATGCTATAATATACTAAAGTAGTAGTTCCAAATAGAATATTACATTTTTTTTGTTTTTATTATTATATACAGTACATGAGACTCCAGACCAAGGGATAGTATATGCTGAGAGTTATCACTTTTTGTTACATTTTGCTTTTTGAATAAACAGCATTTGTAATTGAGATGATAAACAGTTTTGTGTGTATTAAAGAATTTGAAAGAACTGTCCTCAAAGGGACAACACAGGACATTGTTAGGCCCATGCGTATCCCCCCCAAAATGTAATCTAATCTAAATTGTCCAATTATTTTAGGAAAAGGTTCAACATTTCCTATAACTCAGTTGGTTGAAAGGTACTCTTAATATAGAAAGATGCTAGCTTTATCGTTTTCTTGAATTGCTCAGAGCAGTGGGTCATCTGAGACGACAAGAGGGTAAGTTTAACTTGGCGTGCAGGCAGTGAAACTTGTCAGAGATTTAGACCATCTGTAATATACTATGTAAACTCCCTACATAAAAAAACACTACGATGTTGACAAGTGATTAAAGGGAAATTCCACACAAAGCACTTTGCCATTTCTAAACACATGACGGGCTGCTGTTTGACAGTTCATTTTTCTTGTTTCCATGGTTTGCCCCACATAAACCTACCAGTGATAGTAATACTAGTGTACGACCTAATGACACGGAGCTGTACATAATTCAAATTAAACTGAAACATATGATGTTCTGTTGTCAACGCAATTCTCTAAAGCTATTTCAAAAGTGATTTGGTACACAAATGCAATTAACAAACCAAGAAAGAACACGTGTTACTAGAAAACTGATAGAAACAATTAACGGACGCATGTTATGCTACAACCTTTTTGTTGCTTTAACACAAAAGGAAAACTCACACGGTTCTCATTTTCCATGACTAATCCAGTGTTTCCCATTAATAATCTACATAGACCCACCACAGTTTCATAATGAACCGGATATATCGCACTTCTTAACAGGTGCGGTCTGCGTCTGACTGGGGGAGTCAGAGGGGGCCGCTCGGTGTGGGAGGATCCTCTCTCCGGTGCCGACTGGCCCTCGACGGGCACATTTCCTTCTTGTGCGCCACGATCGGCTGTCGTAAGTCGCCGTGGAGAGGCCAGGGCTGAATGTGGCTTTACAGCACGCCTTGCCTGACCTTGACGCTTCACAGGGACTTAATGCTCCCTGCTCCCTCTCTCCCTGCGGGGAGGGACTGTCAACCGGCACAGTGTGAAGGATCTGTGTCGATGTCGCCAACCACCCGACCAGTCCTGCTTTGTGGGTGTGACAACCAATGTGTTTATGGTTTAAATTGTTTACGAGAACACACAATTGTTTATCTAGCCTTTTGATTGTGTTCTCAATGCAAAAAGATTGATGCATTTAACTTGTAATCGAAATGTAGCCTACACAATTCAGGGTGAATATTCCTATATTTCTTTGCAGGAAAAAAAATTAAATTGCAACGTCAGTTTTTTTTCAATGTTCTGCAGCGCCAGCATAATGTCTTTGTGAGCCTGAACTCTTTCTGTTTATGAGAGGTTGCAGCTGCACTTTTCCTTTGCTCTTCACAGCTGCTGTTCTCTTTCTGTACAGGAAAAACTTAAGCTGTTGCTCCCATGAGCGGCTGCTTTATATACTACATTGGTTCTTTCTCCACCGCCTGTTTTGGACCAAATAGTTCCGGAACTGAAGGAACGGGAACTAAAATAAAAAAATATTTTTTATATTCAATACGTGTCATCCCTAGGACACCCAGTACTTGATAACAGTGTACATGAAGCTGTGCAGACGTCGCAGCAACAAGGTTTGCGTGTGACCAACAGCCAACTTTTCACTTTCTGGCAAACTCTCTGATAGTTCCTGGGCCATCGAAAAGTAACAGGGACCTTTTCTGGGGACAAAAAATATAGTTAAGGAACTAAATAAAGCTGTGTTCCTCTGGTCAAAGGTTCCTGAGTTCTTAAAATGGTTCCTGGGTGTCTTTAAAAGTGCCTGTGGTAATAACGGGCTAAGACACTGGCACTTCTCGCGGGATTTGAGAGGCTTCATGGGAAAAGTGGAAAGGATAAACCATGTATTGTATGTATTGTATGTATGTATGTATGTATGTATATGTATGTATTTGTATGTATTATTATCAGCAACAGTTTAAGGGTGTCCAGAATCTTTAAATTACTGTAAGGGAATTATTGTTTATATAAATACATTATATATATATATATATATATATATATATACTCTATAAATTAAACATGAAGGGGAAGCGTTATGCTGTCACAATAAATATGACCACACTGATATGATGATGTGCTCAACATTGTGAAGATAATTGTCAAAGGTGATGGAGGATGCCATTGAAACACATTGACATTAGAATGGAATAAAACAAAAAAACATTTTATTACATTGTGGGGCTGTTGTCGTAATTTAAAAACTAATATACACATATAATAATGTGCAAAACTAAGAAATGGGAGAATTCCAGGGAGCTGATATTTAATGATCTGTGCGGTTTCCAGATCTCTCATAACTGAAGTGCCCACTCACCACATGAAAAGTGAGCCAGACTGGCAGCTACAGTAGTTAATAGACCCAATTATATCTATTAACTTTTATTGTTTAATACAGTATATCCAAACAAATGTAAATAGTAAAAATATCACAGCACAACATGACGAGATTAACTGAACTGGCTCGCCCCAGAATGAAGTGCTTAGAACAAATTAAGAGAAAACACAGTAGCAGTAGTCAGAAAGAAACATTAGTGGGCAATGAACTGCTGCTTGTTCATTACATTTTTAATTTTTGAGAAATTGTGCATGTGAGAGACTGAAAAATAAATAAATAACTTTGCATTTGAGTATTTTCTGTTGCTATGGATCCGTCTGATAGTCCACACACTGCATCCCAAAGCCATTGGCACCTCAGGGCGATTACTTACACACACACACACACACACAGACAATGAACATTAAAATGTGCCAGCATGCCATTTGGGAGCAGAGCTGCTATCTTCTCTCTGTTTTAATTAATGCCATTACAGGAAATAGTGCAGACAAGCGTTTGTGTTGTTTTCTCCCACTTTGTTTCTTTCACCCAGACTCACAGAGCGTTCAGGGTAGCTGTTCCCAGGCCCGGGCGCCTCGCTAAATCATCAGTCATATTCAGCTCTGTTGAGCATTGCCTTGACAGCAAGAGGGCCACAGATTAACAACATTACCTTATCACAGTCGGACTATATCTGCTTTACAAATGAAGGCTTGTCAGTAAGAGAAATATGTAGAACATTTTACATTTTGTCATTTCCCAGAAACAGTGGAGCTGCTTTTACTGCATTTACTTGCTTGTCACATATTTAAGATGGTCAGTTAACGTTTATAGTACATTTGTGCTCCGTATAGGCATCAGTGATTATGATGGGGATCTTAAAGAACGAGTCTATTTGACAGTTAAAGTAGTAATCTGTTAGATTTTCATTTGAATAAATGCTCAATGAAAGTTTTTGTAATATTTATGCATTTGCAATATTACAAACTGGGTGTCTGTGGCGACATTCTCTGAAAATGTAATGTAAGTATGTTTGACACTGACCGCTATCGTTCACCAAAAATATGTCAAAACAAGACAATTATTTTCTGCATTTTCAGACGATTATTTTCTGCCTGACTTCTATATTAAAACAACGATAGTTTGTTCTGCTGTCCCCAGTATTCAGAGAGCTGTAGTATTAAACCGCAGTTGCTGATACCCCCAGTAAACAGGATGTCGCCAAATCAACCAGGACTGAAATCTTAAGGATTGCCAATAAGATATGTTGTCATTTGCACCTTTTGTTGGAGAGTCGATAGAAGTGACATGCAGCCAGCAAACCAAACGTTGGGGTTATGTGGTGGGCGCCGTCACCATTGGGCTACTTGGCCGCCATTGCCATTTAGATTTCTGAAGGAAAAAATGGGATCCAGCACAATGAAATCCGTCTAAAATATTATGCATGGACATGAAATCTTCACACAACTAATTGTCGTACAGTGTGCCATGGTAATTATGCAAAATGCATTTGTGCAGTTCACACACAAATAATATTTATGGATACAAATTGCAAATACTTTTAATTTTATATATATATATATATATATATATATTTGTGGATTTCAATTACATTTATTTAAAACAAGAAATATTTGTGTGTGCATCAGAAATATATTTGTGAACTTATAATTTTTTTATATGTGGATGTGTTTTACATTTATATAGCGTACAACAATAACTAGTTTTGAGTCATTTATATATATATATATATATATATATATATATATATAGATGACAAAAATATATTTGTGATCCTTCTGTGTGCATTTATTAATATTGAGACTGATCTGACTCCATAGTTGTTCAGCTGCAAAACTCAGCCTGTTGCATACAGAGTGTGATTCATGAGCTTCGCTCCTCTCTGCTGTGTAGTTGGGGAACAAGGCAGATTTCTCAGAAGTGACAGAAAACTTTTTAAATTATCAATCACATTTCCATCATCAGTATCATGGACATTCCCTTCAATCCCCTCCTGGGTGATGCGGCCTCCAGCTCTGTTCAACTCTTGATGAGAGTTTTTTTTACTGTGTATTTCAAAGGTTTTATGTTTTATGTACCAGACTTTCCAAGTGGTAGTATTGTTGCTGTCACAAAGACGACCGTACCGCTCTCCATTTTCCTCACAGCCTAGCCAGCTACTAGTGACTTATTCAGACCATTAGTGAAAAATCAAGAATGTAATTATATTGCAATTCATTACCAAAGCTGCCCGGAGTAATCGCAGTCCACGGCTCTTCTGCCAACAGCACTGGGTCTCTCCCTCTCCTCCTGTGACGTGCGGAGGCACTCTCTCCCTCGCTGCAATCAACTAACCACTAAGCTTTATGCAAATGAGTGCGCGTGGCTTAGCCAATATGCAAATGAGCGTATGATAGCCAATTTTAGCGACTGATGGAGATAATACCGCTAGCTACGTTCATTGGGAAAAGAGTTGGCAACACTGCACAGGAAACACTGCATTTTGTTATTTAGTGTTTTGTACAGTAAATCGAGCCTTTATTTTCCCAGGAGATCGTATCCGATGGCAGACAAAATT
Source organism: Bovichtus variegatus (assembly GCA_943593645.1). Classification (NCBI taxonomy): domain Eukaryota; kingdom Metazoa; phylum Chordata; class Actinopteri; order Perciformes; family Bovichtidae; genus Bovichtus; species Bovichtus variegatus. Next base: position 8,478,645 of record CALSCE010009297.1, on the reverse strand, counting down.
GCACAATGAAAGCGAGGCTTATAGCCAACCAATCTAAACGCAGATGGTGTTATTATTCTGCAGCCATTACATAGTGCAATCAACATTTACTTCATAATGAAAAGTTAAAGCATTAATCTCGTCTATTGCCACTTAAATGAGTAGTAAACAATATAGAATATATTGTTTAGATGCTAAATGAAATATGACGGATATTCAATACTCAAATCAAATACAACCCTTAACAAATGAGTCATTTTATAATACATAATTTAAACATGAGCAGAGAAAAGTGCATTAATTTAACATTAATAATCATGTAGTAATCGAGCAATGTTTCAAACGTAAAGATCACAACGATTAATCACAGATGATGATAATTATCAATACACATTTCACATAGTTTATAAATCAATTGACCCTCATCAGAGTTTGGCATGTGTTGTCTTCCAGCAACAGTGTTTTGCATTTACAGTACTTATTATGCTGCATTCACTCCATTTCACTGTACGTGTTTAATACATATGGTCTAGTGTTACTATTTTTCACCACAATAAAAGGTCAAATAAAAAAACCTCACCATATGTGTCAGTTACACAATAGATGAGGTGTTATTTTGCACAAACTTTATTCATAAGAAAGTTTTGTGAGCTTTTTGCTTAAAGTCAACTCTGTAGTCCAAAATGTTCCGAGCAGAAACCCACCATGTAACCATGAGACCCGTGTTTGTAGTATTAATGAAAGAGTCTCACACAAGACTTACTGCTTCCTCTCAGTACAGACGCTGCTCTTTTGAAATGCACAGAATTCTGCCAGAATAAACAGACACAATAGAAGCTTGTAAAATATCATCCCTCATTCACAGTCACTCCCCCTCTGCTCTTATTGGCAGCTGTGTTTATTATGAGTACGGAGGTGAAAAAAACAGAGCAAAGTGTAGTTTTGACAGTCCCTGGAGATATTTTGTGCTTGTAAGACAAATTAAATTGTTTTTGAGGAAAAGGCCATAATTGTTTCCAACTCTCTTTTCTTCTAATAACTTGTTTAATAACTGAAGCCGTAATCAGTGTGTGCAGTAAACCTGGATGCTACAGTGAAGTGATACTCTCTGGTTTAGATCATATGTTGGAATAAAATACTATATACATGTATGTCCTTTAAAAAAACAAAACAAAAAAAAAAAAGATCTTCGTTTCCTGTCTGAAGCAAGAAACTTGTTGTTGTGTTTTAAATAGTTGCCAGAAGGTCTTAAGTGGAAGTATTTTTCTTTGCCTAATTGAAATGCCACAGACGTCTGTGAGAAACTCAGGCCATCCCTCCAGACCCGGGCCAAGAGAGCTGCACAGTTGCAGCTACAGTGTTTCCAAGGAGATGGCAGTGTGATCATAAAGAAGGGCCTCCGTGCTTTTAGCCGTCTACAGGGTGCAGCACAATGCAGCCGAGACGTGAGAGCGATTGCACAACTTGGGAGCAGTTGCACTGATTGGTCAGGCTGGACCCAGGCTGATACACTTTACTAGGAACCCATGAAGCAGAAAGGGAGGCGGGGGGGAGAAAGAGACCCACCATGGACACAGGGTTTGTTAGAAACTCTCCTCGAAGTGGCCTTAACTCTTGGCTGAAAGACAAGTTTTAAATCACTTTCTATCACTAAATATATTTTAGCACTATTTTAAGTCTACAGAGATGTCTGCAGCACTTTTAATAGCTGGTACTGGCTATTTTTATATTAAACCACAAAAACGTAACCATATAAAGCAATTTTCTAAAATGTCTATGTTATGTTTTATAATTTGTCATGATTATATTTTATTCCCAAATAGGGATACAGTGGTAAACCAGTTTCACAGTAAGGTATGAACATTGACAGTTATCATACCACATACATTTGTTCAGCTACGGTTTTGAAAAAAACTGACATTACTCTGTGTGTGTGTGTGTGTGTGTGTGTGTGTGTGTGAGAGAGAGTTAAATGTACAGACAGGAGTAGTCTGGCTGCACTGTTTCTTACCTACAATGTAAATTGTTAATATTCATAGGACATTGGGTCCCAGCCACAGATGCCCTTCAAAAGCATTTTTGTGTCAAGTGTTTTTTCTCTTTTCTTTATTTTCTACCTTTCCTTCCAGCTTTCCTCTTTTTTTTGTTGTTATTGTTGCTTCTGATTTTTAAATTTTTTTTTGTTTCAGTTTGTCTGAATTGTAGTCCCCCCCCCTTTCTTGTAAGTTTGATTTGGACAGTCCGCTCTGGTTGACGGGCCTTTGCGAGACGACCTGGAACCGGTTGCGGCGCAGTGTCACTGAGGAAATGCCGGGCGAGTGCCAGCCAGCACCGGGGCGATGTCCCACCAGGGGATCTTCCCACACATAGCGGCCCTGACCAAGTTAAATCCCGTGATCACACACCCCCCCTACTCATTGAAAAGTGTAAAAATGATTTTGCTTCATTATAAAACTGTGCCTATGCAAGCAGGTCTAATGACGATGACAATGTCAGTCTGAGACAACGTTACAGTCTGTAGTCATGGAGACTGCTGATGCCGTTGCTCGCCATAATTTGTTTTGATAACGCCTGCCTATCTAACAGAAACACTGAACCATCCTCATACAGCGGGAGGGACATTCTCCAACATTATTACATATTTATATGGAAAGATGCAGTTTGCCCGGTTATCATGGAAATACAGTATATTCCATTTACACTGGGCACTTTAAGAACTTTTCATCCATTTTCATTTCCATGTTGATGACCTACAGTAGACATTTTTTAAATCTACATTTTGAATACAGCTGGGCAAACGGCATCTGCTGATGAAGATCATGCGGTATGACTGAAAGCTTCAGAACAAGTACATGAGGTAAGATTGTTTAGTTAACTGCTATTTCAAAGGTCATTACATCTACTAAACATCTCTTCTCTGGAATGTCACCTTTCCCCGCTCAGGTGAGTTTTTTTTCACAGACTCTGTGCCCTCTCCTTCAACTCCCCATTGTGTCCGCCCCGTGCAGACATTGAGTTTCCTTCCTGTCTTTGTGTGGGTTCCCCATATGAATCCAATAAACAGGGGTCATTTGCTGAAGATGGATGATGTACCCTGGACATGAGACAACCTGAGGAAGAAGAAATGTGCGTGTGGAAATTCCTGAAATGCCTGAAATTGGTCCGTGTACAGATTCCTTTTCTGACCCCGGCTCCCACGCAGCAGGAACACCAGCTGTGACGTGAGAAGCACATTACATTACATTAAACGGTGGCAATGTTTGAGAGCCATTTTAAATCACTGCGAGATGTCATATCCTAATATTTACCCATCACTTTCTGTTTAAATACCTTATCGAATGAGCCAGGATTGAACCTTTGACCAGATGTGGCAGTAAATTGTGTCCTGTAGCTCTTTTATAGCCTCCCACCTCCCAAAGTCAGGCCACTGAGCGGGCTGACTCCCACTGGGCTGCTCTGAATGATTGAGAACTGGATGGACAGCAAACGGTGAAGCCATCTTTCTCAGTCATGCATTTATAGATCAGACTGTTGTTATCTGCTAAAAGACAGAATTGGATTGAGTCGGGAAGTCACATTGTATACCTTTTCAATAGAAAAGAGCACATTATTTACGCCTGGACACCATGATATAGAAATCATACGACTCTCTCATGGCTGCTGCGTCTTGCAAGGCGAGGGTCACTTTGCTGATTCAAATAGTTTTGTTCTCTTCAGCTTAAAGATTTGTCGTCACTGACTATGTATGTTTATGTGTATGTATGTTAACTTCACTTTGTTAAAAAGTACACGCGTCAGTGAACGCATCACGGTTCATGCTGCTGTGATGTTTGTTGCTGATGTCTTCAGTTCAGTTGTATGTTCAATATATTGCTTATATTGATTCAAACGGTCAGATCACTCCACAACTGGACCTTTACAAGCACTGTTTATACTGTTTATAAGGTCACAAGCTTAGTAGCCACAACAGAGTAGTCAGTAGTCAGTGACGATGGGATGGTAAAGATCGTACATGCTTTGAACATCTTGAGCAATACCGCGAGCAAGAAAGTCCCTATCAAGTTTACTAACAGCTGACCAGTGTTGACTATGGAACTTATTAGTGCTGCACCATAGTGGAAAAAAACTGACATTGCAAAACTTTTTTTCCTGTGATATATATTGCGATATGAAAACATTTTCATGTTAAATGCACAAATCTGGTGCACTTCAAGAGCAAATTTAAGAATTAGTATCTATTAAAAAAATAAATAAATGCTGTGTCCTAGTTAACAATTTAATCGTAAACTCATTGGTTGCAAAGATATGGAGGTGATGGCACGGGTCGGGTGCAGACCCCTCGCACTGAGGACAGTCATTTCCGGTTGACAGTCGCCCCAGGAGCCCTGTCACCCCCCCAGGGCGAGAGGGAGCGCAGTGAGCATCAAATCCATGGCCCCGGTCAGGGGGGCTGTGAAGCTCTCGGCTCGGGCGCCGTTTGAGCACTGTTCGTCTGCAAAACTGCCGCTGCACTACATAATTAAACAATTTGGAATTGACTCTTTTGGATTTGTTTTGGAACATGAGTCTAACTCATGACGGCTTCCTACGTTACTCATGATGTAGTTAAACAGAAGGTTTGTTATAGTAGCTTAATTGTGTCTCTTGAGAAGCTCATTGCAAATGACAGGAGCTGAATTGAAATGACTTTGTAACGCTTATCTTTTAGTCGTAGTTGTTATGAAATCAATTTATGCTTTTTATATTTAAAGAGCTGTAAAGCTGTAGCTGTAGAGAGCACAAAGCACATGCATTTTCACGAGCTACTCTGTGTATTTTGTACCGTTTGACACCTGCGCATGGACGAGGGATGAAAATGATCTTTTTTTAGCTCCGTCTCTGCACTGCTCTTGTGACTTGTTAAACTTGATGCTTATATTTTCATGTTGTGGTGCTTGTTAAATAGACTTTAAAATCTGCTCCTAATGCATAACAAAAGCAAGGAAGAGTGTGTGTGTGTGTACACTTGCACAGAGAAAGAACACAAATGTTCTCATGAACCTTGACTCTTGCCGTGTTTAGCGGTGAGGACTCGTGGCCTTGGGTTGATTCACTGTATTGTGGCCGAGTCAGGCTCTGTCTGCTCGGACGCACAGGAAAAAACACTCTGATAGAAGCTGCTGGGCTTTAGCCAACAAGACTTAAAGCTTCTTACCTGCACTTTTTTACTTCTTACTTAACTTCTTAACCCCTTATTCTGTGACATTGTATCCCTGTTTTGAGCTTACAGTTGACTTAAATAGATGGACTTAAAAGAAAAAAATCTATAAAATGTATGCCATTTGTGCAGCCTCAGCTGTCCCAAACCTGTTAAAACTAAAAACTCCACACATTTAGATCACTACCACTAGGGGACTTTGTGCTCCAGGATAATCTTTCCCATACTGGTCCCCTGCTCATGTCCTCACATGGTTTTCTCAGCATCTCACTGTCCTGTGTTGGTGGCAGGGGTGGCCGGGCCATGTGAGAAATGAAAAGAGGACTTTGTTTCCCAGCGGAGAGAAAGAGTTTGAGCCTCGGGTCAGGAGAACTTCTTCTCTTCTGTACATCCCTAATCATCTTTTCATTTAAGGGCATGTTTATGTTTGCACATTTTTCCCCTTCGATTGAGCCGAAGGAGACTGAACTCATGAGAAAGCTGTTGGCTAAGTATCTTCATATCCTTCAGTGGCTCTCTTCCTCATGCTGTTTAGGCATGGAGGCACAGTCTCAGCATCCTACCTTTCTCACGCCCATTTTTAGGCCACAATCTGATAAAAAAAAATAAAAATAAAAAGAGTATACAACACAGATGACTGCAAGCCTCCTCAAGTGGTAAGTCATTGATCCAGAAAAGATTTTTTTGTGGGAAAGCACCGATTGCAACCGTATCTCCCATAATGATGCTGCATTGAGCAACAGAGACAGGATTCATGGCAGTGTCCCAACACGCTCTGTGTGTGGGAGGAAAAAACGAGCAAGAAAAACGAGCACTGGGAATCTTCAGAGTACAATTACATTGATTAACTCTGTCATTTTAAAGAAGACGGTGTGAACACTATTGCTTTTCCTGAAAATCGGCAACAAGCAACTGTACTGGTGAGTGTGTGGTGTGTTATTATCTGGGACAGATCTCCACATCCTGTCCTGTGCCAGCTTACTCTTTCTTACTTCATCTCCTCTGTCTTCCCTGCTTCCTCTCCTCACTCACGCTTTTCTAATCTTCTATCACACATTCAGATTCTCTCCTCACCAGACTTAATCTGTGTCTCTCTTTGTTTTTTTACTCGCCCTCACCCCGCTCTTGTGTCTTGCAGGAGTGCTTGGAGACGTTTCCGCTCCCAAACTCCCCATGAGCTCTGTTCTCCCCAGTGGGATATTAAAAAGAGAGAGGAGGGGGGACATTGAGACACACTCCCAGTAGGGCTGAGGGTGGGAGTACGAAGTGGGGAAAGGGTCGAGGCTCCACAGCCGCCCGGAGCAGCAGCAATAAATCCATCATGCACGATTGCACACAAATAAACCCAGACATACTCATGCAGATTTAAAGTATGTTCTTATTGAGGAAATAAATGGACTGGGAGAAGGAGATTGACTGAGAATGGACAAAGAAACCGTCTTTATATTCCATCCAAAAAACTATTTAGGCTTACTTGAGTCTCATTCATGGTTGAGAAAAGAAAGAAATGACATTACAAAAAAAATCAACAATATTGTAATATTCCGGGTATGCTTACTCTTTTCATGACCTTCACAGATATTGTGAATCCTCATAAAAGCCATTATCTTTTGGAGATTTAATGGATTCATAGAGGGATTTTGTAGGGTTCAAAGCTGCATTCATACTTGATGCAACAGGTTAGTTCCACCTGAGAACGGTTAGGTTTTGAGTTATAGTTTAATGATTTCCCCCGATGACGGACTAGACAGACATGTTGAATGTGATCAGGCTGTATCACGAGTTTAATTATATTTTACTCACGTTTTGATATGACAGTGGGAATGTTTGTCTTCTCTCATTACCGAATGTCACTTTTCTGTGCGGTCGTCGTATTTACGTTATTTCGTTATATATACGTTATATATATACGGTAGTGACTGGGGATCGCGGTCTGAAGGTTGACAGTAAAGATGGCTTTGATGGATGTGCGTTTCTTCTGGCCCTGCTGACCAATCGCAGTACTTGTTGTCTCCACGTGGTATCTCTTAGCCCCAACTCGTAGTTACGTTTTGGAGGAGGCACATGGCCAACAAGTCCTCCAAATTAAGCAACAACAATATGTCTTTTGTCCATGGGCTCTAGAATGACACGGAAGCGTCTTCTGATCTGACGCCGCTGTAGGCAGGACAGCATCATTTGTCAGTTCCTCTTAAAACCGTTCCTGTTGGAAAAATAAATATGTTTCATGGTGTGACGAAGCTATGGTTGAGGTTTGGTTAGGTTTGAATGAATACTTTGTTAAGGTGAAGGGGCGACGGGTGGTCAGGCTTTATAAGAAACAATGTTGACTGTTGGTTGGAAACAGGAAATGAACAGTGTCCTCTGTTAAAGTCTGACGTTTTGTAGACGCATCTACTACGACTTCCTTGGCATAATTACTACGGCCACTAGAGGGCTTTGTCACTTGAACGTAAAACATTTTGGGTGACTTGCGCACTTTGTGTGTAGGCACCAAAGCTACGCTGTAACCCCTTAACGCACCGCTCTAAATACACCTTAAGATATGGGGAATTGTTTAAAAGGGCGTCAGCTCAATATCGCAAAGATGACTGACATATTTAGTAAGGTAATATTTACTCCAGGAGCTCAGTGTTGGTCTTTGTGGCCTTTTTATCTTATCTAACTGATACCGTTGACAAGTGGAGGCAAAAACAAGCTGTCATCGGAGGAGAGCAGAGGGCGGATGAAACCAAAATATTTGTTCAACATAGCGGCCACAAGGTATTCATCAGGGCATCAAATGTTGAATAAATGAATAAATACATTTCACACTGACTTTTGCAGCACCTCATTATTATTTTGCAGTGCAACCTGTCTCTTGCCATTATTTTAAGTCAAATATTTAGCTTTTCTCATAGACTGTGGGTTCTTTTCCATTCGTAATGCTCATGTAACAATGGCCTTGTTATATCCTGGCATCTACATGTAGAGTAAGTAGTACAGACATCACATAGACGCATACCTAAAGAATTACATCAAACCATGTCTTCCCTTTCAACGTTTGTATAAGTGACCTTGATATGCAGAGTGTTGCACACATGTTAAATGTGTTTTAGGAGTATAACAGAATGGTGGGGAGGAATTGACAAAAGCACCTTCAAGCATCATGTTTCCCATATCTTATGTCTCATCAGGCAAACATATTTTCGGTGTAGAGGTCATCCGACGTGCCGAAGAGCTATTTGACAGCTCAGCATATTTGCTTTGAAAGTAACAATGGCTCATGTAGTGTCAGCAATATTTCAAATCGATGCTTTCTCTCATCAGCTTGCTGTGAAGGATCACTTAAGAGAACTCAAATGGACAAAGAATGAAGCTGTGATTTATGTATTGTATTCGTGTGCCGATAATTCTTCCCTTATTTTACATACTGTTGCTCAGACACTCCGTATTTCAGTTCCTCCAGAATTGGAGCTGACCAGGAAGCAACCATCAGCCTCCTTCACGATTTCTAAAAAGGACACAGACTGCGACCTCTGTCGTCTCACTTCTCCTTTTCGGTTTCTTGTTTTATCAGACATCAGCAAAAGTCACCCAGCCATTGATTTCTTAGTGATGACACTTTGGCTTTGAACCAAACCAGGTATTCATCTCTAAAGGCCATTTTTAAACCTTTTTATCTGTACAGCCGATTGCCAATGACTCCAATTTGAACCTAGACAGGAAATCAAAGTAAACAAGACTATGTGGAGGGAACCGTGACCTTATAGTCCCTGCTGTAGTGCAGGCCCATGGCTTTTATGTTCACGATATAAGAAAATAAAAACCTTGACCTAATGATTTGTTTTATGACTTCAGTAAACCGCTTTCTATCATATCTAGTTTTTAATAAAAAAAAGGAAAACCATTAAATAGGCGAGATTTGGCTCTTTGTAAGTAATCGCACCACATTAATATCTATTGAAAAGTTTAACATTCATTGTGTTTGTTTGTTTGTCTGGCACAATCTGGGAATGGAGTCACAGCTAAGAGAAATAAGAAAGACAAGTGACGCAGGACATTGTTGTGGGAGGACAGTGATCTATGGAGCTTTATAGCAGCTCAATGGTGGCTGACAGTGTTGACAAGTGGAGGTGGAGACGGGCCTGTCAGAGGTGAGCGGAGGGCAGCGAAAGTCTGGCAAAGACAAAATATTTTTCTTAGTCTGACGTACACACACACACACACACACACGCTGACTCTTCCTTCCCATTAGAAATGGTCATATAACAATGACCTTTTTACATATGCACATGCATATACACACACACACTAACTGGAACCATCAATTGTGCATTTTTACCTTTCACGTTCTAAACTTGACTGCTTTGTGACTCGACTGCTTGTGATATGAAAGGCAGCCATAAAATGTATCGGAATACCTGTGAGCAATTATGTCATGTTTGAAAAATACATATTCTATCAAAGTGTGGAAGTAGAATAAGACAGAAAGACAACTGAGGTTGAAGCTAAGCTGGTTTATAGACTGTGAAATTGTTCCATTAGAAAGAAACTGACCGGTAAAGCGCGTAGAAAAAAATTAAATGAAACCACTAGGGGGTCTACAGTATGATGTAGTATGGTCTACACTTATGAAATCCATCATTTCAAGTTCATTAGTCCCTTTTTAAGGTTTCTCTTCGACTTAATACAATTTGTTTAAGGGTATTGCTTTCTCTCATAAATAATAGCGAATGAGTAAAGACGGCTATTTTAAACACAAAATGAAAAGTGAAATCTGGATTGTGATAGAAGGTAAAGGGAAAACTCTAGTAACCAGACAGTTGTTGGTGAAACTGCTGCATTAAGTAATTGTAATACATCTTACGAAACTTTGTCTTAAAATCCTCCAAGGGACAGGATGAGAACTGAAACAAATGTCTCCTCCGGGACAAGCAGAGAGAAGATCCTTGAAAAGCTAATGAGAGCCAAACAACAACAATGTTCCGTGTGCGTCCACTATTATAGTAACTGCTACACCAGTTACTAGTATTACTGCTGAAGATAAGAGCAAACTTTATTGACCCCTGTGGAAAATTGGGGACTTCATCCAAAAAACTGTGAGCAGAATCCAACAGCCAACAGTGACGTAATCAATTTTGCTCACAGACCACGCAAGCTTTGAACAGACAAGAAAAGTAGACTTCCTTTAAAAACTCGTTGTGTCAGGGTGACACTTATTCAGCCACAATATTTCCTGTTTAAGTGTGTGTCATTTCCCTCTGGCCTCTTTTAAACTTTCCACTAAATTAGAGCAACAATCGAAAGAAAAATAATCGTCAAACTAATTTGCTAATCAATTAATCATTAGTCATTTCTTTTAAGCCAAAATTGCAGAAAATGCTGTTTTTAGCCTCTGAAATGTGCTTTTCTCTCTTTTATATCACGTTGAATATCTTTGGGCTTTAGACTGACAGAACGATACCTTTTAAAGACATCACCTTGGACTTTTAAACATTTTATAGACCACACGATTATTCGATTAATCTTGAAAATAATGGGCCGATTAAAGGATAATAAAGATGATCTATAGTTGCAGTCCTATCCTGAATACATGTGGGATTACAGTACCTGTAACAGGATGAGGTGTTTATATGGACAGTGATACACTCTGATGTGGTTTAGAACAGCAGATGGGTTGTGAGCTATTTGCAAACCACAATAATTCAAGCTCAGATGCAGACATGACTAAGATTGATTTCCTTCCTGATTTCCAAAAAAGGAAGGTAGAACTTCAGTGCATAACGCCATACATACTGGAGAGTGTGTGGGGGGAGTAAGTCATCATATCCTTACTTCAGGACATTGTTATACAATAGCCTACACACATGCGTGGTCTTTGTTATTTTTATCTCTCAATCCTGACCCAAGGTGAGCAGATACTCTCGCTTTTTACTTTTCTTGTATTTGCAGTGTGCCTGTGGGTGTGAGAGAGATGGAGTGTGTGTGTGTGTTGATGGAGTTGTGTGCTTCATATGCATTCATTACAATTGCATTCTGCATCGTATCATCCAGTTTGATCAATTGCTGTCCCCCACAGTGTCTTCCAGCACCTTCCAAGTCATTGGCCTCGTTGGGCACAATGTCACTCTGCCCTGTAGGTATGACACCCGAACTCACGGCGTGAGCCTGAGTTTCTGTTGGGGACGAGGGATGGTGCCCAGGTCCAAATGCTCCAGCACCATCCTGTCCTCAGAGGATGGTGCTGTGCTGTTCATGGAGTCCCCCAGGTACCGGCTGCTGGGCAGTGTGACAGATGGAGATGTGTCGCTGACCATCCTGGACGCTCAGTGGAGTGATGCCGGCGTGTACGGCTGCAGGCTCGAGATCCCAGGGTGGTTCAACGATGAAAAGGTCAACGCACGCCTGGTCATGGAGGAAGGTGAGGCTCATGAAACTCATTCAGAGTGATTAGGAACTCTATTATCCAGCCTTAAGGTATTTTGTTTTTGTCAGCTCCTGTGGAACAACCCGTTACCTTGGACTGGACACTTACTGCTGGTGGGACACAAGGTGAATAAATAAATTAATGAATAATGGTTCAAAAGTGTTTTCTCAATGTCTTTGAGCAGCTGCTTTATGTGCAATGTTTTGTATTCAGGGATAGAACAATGTAGTTCATTGTATTTAATGAAACTTTATTTTGTACACGGTAGTAACTTGTGGTTTTAACTCCTTACAGAAATATTGACATTCACTGCTTCTACTAAAAATGTAGAAATTAGTGAGCCAACATTTCACATGATGAGAATTGCAACAACTGGGGTAAGGTGTTTGTTTTTTGTTTTTTTTTGGGGGGGGGGGGTCAAAAGTAGCTTCATATCATATGTTGTTAAAGAAAAGAGTTCACAATACAAAATGTATGCAGATAATTATACTTTTTACAATACAGGACTCTAATGTGACTAAAATGAAAACACAGTGTTCTTGTGCCTGAGGTGTTTTTAGTGAAAAATATAAACAAGTGAAGGAAAGAAGTGCACCTAAGAAGGTACTCGCTTACAATTAGACTTTAAAATAAGGAGGAGAAGAAGAGCCGCACACCCTTAACTCTAAAGGAATCTTTTTATTTATTTATATGTTCCTGCTCTTCTGGCCTTCTTCAGGAACATTTTGTTTAAAGAATAATGTGTCAAAATTTGAATCACATTTACAAACGTCATCAAAGTTTTAAATGTCCGGCTTTCCCATCTCATTTCTATTGAAAAATAATTCAATTCACTGTGTTATGCTTTGCACAGCCCTGTAGGTGTGGGTTGAGGCTGAAAGTGAGAAATAGTGTACAAAGATATATTACAGTTACAATACATTTTCAATGAACTGTACATTAATGGCCCATATTTTAAACTATGTGTTAATTATTATTGCCCCAGTCCTTCATGATAAGGTTCAATTTCATTGCAGGAAAAACTCAAAGACTTCCTGGAAGTGGGGAACATTGGCAGGGTGGCAGCTATTTTCTTATTCGCCATATTCATTGTCCTCGTCTCTGTTTTCCGTAAGTTTGGATTATAGTTTGTGACTCATGTGCCATTCATATTAATTTCACACATTAACAGTGGGCGTATATACGTAGGTCTTCCTCTTATAGACTGAGAATATCATTTGATATTTGCATTTCTTTAAACCAGGGAGAAGTTTTCTGCCAAAGAGGACACTTCAGCATCTGAACACCTCAACTGCTGAGAACATTTATGAAGTATTATGAAGTTTCCCCGGACCAGAGTGATGGTCAACATCATGAGGACAAAGGAGTCTCTAAAGACCTGCTAGCTGAATGTGTCTGCTTGTCATGTGCTTAACTCTTTCCACCTCCTCAACTTTAGAGGGAAACCCTTTGAACCCATTTCGTCAGTAAAGCAGCTTAGAAATTCAAAGATTGCTCAGAAAAAAAGGCAAATCTGTGTCGTATGTGGCTGAGAAAATGCAAAAAATATCCTGCAGATTAATTAATTTGCTGTTTGTCTGTTTTTCATGGCAAAATTGATCTCACAGCTCTTAAAAGCTTGTGGGTGGTTTATACGTGGCCACAATGCCACCTATTGGCACACTCAATGGGAATCTATCAAACGTATATTCATACTCTATATGTTTTGAAGCAAGTTAGATCTAATATCTGAATTGTGTATTGAAAAATAAACTGAATAATAAAAGCACATTTTGTTTTGTTTTTATGAAAATGCTAAATCCACAATACTGTGCTCAGTTTTAACTCTCGGGTCCACAACCTACATTTTTGTCAGTTTTATGATGAATTTAATCGATTTAATTTCACAGTAAACACATTAATAAAATTCTTTTGTTCCTGTTTTTAGGTTTGCAGTTTTTCTATGAATTTGTGTGGCTAATTAAGCAAAATGAAAGTGTGACTGTGCTCACAGCTCTCCTCCCAACTTTCCATGTTTTTTAATATTGTTGCTGCTGTATGCAACTCTTCTTTTACAGGCATGCCCGTAAAAAAGAGGTCATAATATTACCCTGCATGAGCAAAATTAAACAAGTGTCATTACCTCTAGCTCAATATAAAAATCCTTGGATATGGTGTGTAACTACACTTAACAGGTGTAATGGTCCATCAATATTATTCAATTGCATTTTTCTGCAAATACTGAAGTTAATGAAAGGGGAAAATCAAAAATACTCACTTATTTGTATTTTGTATTTTCTAGTAGTCTGTTGTACCACCGACCACACTTGGGAGTGTTTAAAGAGGAAGTTCTGTGCTGGGTTACTAAACATCCAGCAGAACCAAATGTTTACTCAGAAGTCTTAGAAACATACAGAAGTCCAGACTTTGGACTTCCATGTGGAAATAATAATTGACCCTGTCCCTGAGTCCTGGAAGTGGGGAACATTGGCAGGGTGCCGGCTATTTTCTTCTTCGTCATAATCATAATGCTCCTCTTTATTTTCCACAAGTGTTGAATGTTTTATAGTTTGTGACTAGTGTGAATTCAGATTCATTTTACATGTTAAAAGTGAGCGGGCCTTCCTCCTTTTTCTATAGGAGCACAGGTCACACTGGATGCAATTCACGTTCAATGCCAACATTCAGTACCGGTACAGGAAATACAGTGCACTTTATTTACAGATGGAGGGCAGCATGTTAGTTCATCCCATCAGATCTCGGCAATAACTTTTTTTTTCTCCTTTTTTTTTACCATAACCACAATCTTTCCCTAATCTTAATGTTTTAGCTACCTAACTTTAACCACGATCAAACCCTAGTTTATTTGCAATCACTACAATCTCTCCGTAACATTAACAGTACACTGAATTTAACTATGCCAGTTACTGTGCACAGACGATGTAGAAATACATTGAACATAGGAAACTTTGTCAATAAATGTAATCCGGTTTTGCAGAAGTGTGTATTATACAAGTGTGAGTGAGGAACTCCTGAGTGAAGAAGTGTCTGTCAGGGCGTTTGTTGACTTCATATCTATATCTATAACTCTCATCGGTCAATCAACATAGAAAAAAAGAATGATCAAATTCTTAGCAGGGTCCCGCTATTCTCAGAAAGAGCAAATGTGTGTCAAGTGAGGCTCAGAAGATGCAAATTATCCCGCAGATTAATTTGCTCCCTTTGCTGGTTTTTCTTTGTGTTTTTTCAAAGGCAGATTTATTCCTTCCACCTCTTCTTGTTGTGGATGGTTTATACTCGGGGACACGATGCCACCTGCTGGATTCAACACATTGGTATCACATTCCACTCAGAATACAGTGTGCACTCATCAATGTCCACAGTGTGTTGCTTTTTTCTGCTCTAAACATGAATTGCTGCGGTCATACACACTTCGCTCAATCTCAAAATGTGGGTCAATCACCCAACGCAACTCAATTTTGATCATTATCAAAATGTATTTATATTATCAATTTGAATTCAAACACCCCAAACAAACAACACAGAAACAAATGTGTTCCACTTATGGCATCATGTTTGCATGTTGAGCTTGTTTTGAAGAATTCACTGTGAAACCTGTGAATGCAGAATTGCACTTCCTCCATATCTGTTTCAATTCTGGTTTTATGTGAACGTTGACTGTATAAGGAGTCACTCTACAGTAAATACTGATTTGTTCCTGTTTTGTTTGTGTATTTCATAAATCAGTGTAGCAATGTAAGCAAAATCCAATCAAGGGGGAGGCATCTTTTCTGCTTCAGTGAGGGAAATGCTCTTGATGTGACTGCGAAAGTGACATTTCATGTGTGATGTGGGAAAATCATCTAAATTGTGCCAATTCTACATGTCTTCTCATTGTTGCGGTTGTACGTTACTTTCTCTTTTATTTCTTAAAATGTTTGTATGTGTACCCAGGTGCACAAGTACAACAGCGTTGGTCATGTCATTCTGCAAATACTAAAGATAAACCTGCTTTCAATCCAACTAATAATTACAATAATAAAATAAATCTACAGCTTTGTATTTTTAAATATTGTTAGATAGCTAGTTGTACCAACCATATGTTTGTGGGAGTGATCAAAGAGGAAGTTCTGTGCTGGGTTACTAAACATCCAGCTGACCCAAATGTTTACTCAGCAGTCTTAAGAAACATACAGAAGTCTTGAGTAAACTCTTTCTATTTTCATCAGTGTTATATTTAAGGACATACTTTTGGAAATGAAGATGAAGATTATATAGAGTATCTACAACCATTTTGTGTTTTTGCTCACATGCTGACATGCTGAGTGTAGAGTTATTTTGAATATTTTCTAAAGGAACACATTTGTTTCCCAGTGTAAGCACATTTTACAGCACAATTTCTGTGGATGGAAAGCTGCTCATCCAATGAAGTAGTTAAGAGTTTGAAACTAAATGTCCTTCTCTCTATGTACATCACTGCAAGGACTGAGAACAAACAACAGAAGCAAGGACAATGTATTGAAACCTTGATTCTGTCTCTGTCTAATCATCAAAATGAAACAGTGTGCCACTATTAGGATAAGGAACCAAAACCACAGAAAAGGAAACGGCTCTTTTCTACATTCCTCTTCTGACAGCATACGTTGTTTGTGTGAGCATATCAAGGCGGCATCATGTGATTTGGAAAGATTTCAAAGCTGAAACCACACAGTGGTTTTGTTCAGTGTCATTTAGCAGGTGGACTAAATCCTCTGATTGATTCTGAGACGAAGAGCGTAAAATGATTTTTCCAGGCAGAAGACGCCTCGCTCTGTGTTGCAATCTCCTCTTTTGCCTACTCCTAGGTAAGACAGTCAGGAGAATGCTTTGCATTTTTATTTAATGATAATTCAGAGGTTTTTTTATTTTATTTAATATACCTTACCAAATATTCTGTATTTTCAGGTTGTGTGTCTGCAGAAAGCATCATAGCCACAGTGGGAGAAGATATTACCTTGATATGCAACTATGATGCTAAGTACTACGGCAAGCTTTCTGCATGCTGGGGTCGAGGAGCCATCCCCAACAGTGGCTGTGGCAATGAGGTGATCAAGGCAGACGGGACGTCAGTGATCAACAGATTGTCAGAGCGTTACCTGCTCGGGGGTAATGTTGGAGAGGGGGATGTGTCGCTGACCATCAGGCAGGTTGAGGAGGCCGACTCCGGGACGTATGGCTGCCGTGTGGCAATACCGGGCTGGTTCAATGATCACAAACACCAGCTGACTCTGACTGTAGTGGCAGGTGAGACCCCCGGGCAGAAATTAATCTCTGAGGGGCAGAGAAAAAAGTATGTTAGTATTTGTTGGAAAAATGTCGCTCAACTTCCCAGATACTAAGGCTAATAAATACGTCGATTGATTAATCGACTCATTTCTTCATCACTATTTAGCGTTTAACTACGTTTTTATTTCTTTTCAGTACGCCCCAATGCACTGAAGGTGGAGACAAGAGAGGTGAAGGCAAGAACTGTCACTGTTCGCTGGACTCCTGTGTTTGATGGTGGCAGGCCCATTACAGCCTACAGGATTGCTCTCAAAAACAAAGAGGGTAAGTAAGCACAGCAAAAGAATTCCAATCTTAATAGAATTTGGACATTTCACAGCTAATTTTATCTATCGAAATATACATCCCTGTTGCACAGAATCCTGGGATACTGCAGTGACAACTGAAGTCTATAATCCTGAACTGACTCAGCTGACTTTGGTGGATTTGCGTCCAGCCACGGCCTACAACCTGCGCATGTTTGCTATCAACAGTGTGGGCATGAGCGAGACCAGCAATGTTCTGACAGTCACAGCAAAAGAAGCAGGTAGTGTCACTCATTATTCATTGGTTTATAAATAATTAGAAGTATGCAGATCTAAAATAACAATTTTTTTTATGGATGGCCTCTTTAAAATGTGTTTTCCCTGCAGCACCAGAGGGTCCTCCCCTGGACATGCAGCTGGAGGCCCTCACCTCCCACAGGATCAAAGTCACTTGGAAGGTAGAGTTACAATTTTGAAACTTAATTTGCAGACCCATTCAAAAACCTCAAAAGTTTTTGAATTTGAAAGTTACATTTGTTAAATACTTTGCTACTCTAACAGTGTTTTCTCTAAACCAGCCTCCGAGGCTCGAGCACAGAAATGGGGTTCTTCGGAGTTACAGCATTAGCTACAGAGAGTACGACCCTGCAGGCAGACAGTTCAAAAGGTGGCAGCACTTAAGTGTGACGGCCACACGGGAAATAGAGAGCGTCATCCTGAGCAACCTGAAGCCTTCTGCCAAATACGGCGTGATTATACAAGCCATAACTAATGCAGGAATAGGACCTGCCTCAACTGCACCTCTGTGCGCCACTCTGGATGAGGGTAAGATGGGAAGCATCAGAGGATACCAAAGTATGACTAAAATGTCATTTCATTTATGCTGCCAGTTTAATATCGAGTCATTTACAGAGATTGGATTTTGTTCTGTTTTCTAGTTCAAAAAACCTCAACAGCATCAAATATCAAGTCTACTTCCACTGCTGCCACAATGTGGATACAAGACACTTCGAGTTTCACTTCAGGTAAGTGTTGTTGGCTGAAACACGTATTAACATCTTGAGAACTGTACAAAATAAATACATTGATTATGACTGTATTTAAGAAAAAATAAAGTTTTACTCTGTCCCAAGTTCACACAACTTCAACAATTGAGACTGTTACTGCTGCCACCGTTTGGGGAGAAAGCACCACGAGTATCACATCAGGTACTTCATGTGTTTCATATGGAGTTTTTCCGCTGGCACTGAACTCATGTTACCGTTTCTTACATCATTTTTTATTTCAGGCACTACATCAAAACTTTATTTGAATGTAAGACCTACATAAAGTTTCTGTGAATCACAAAATGTGCCCAAATCCAAGTTAGATCACGCGGGTGCTGTCATAGTGTCCCATCGGTGTAGATTCGTTATTCACGGCTCCAGTTTGTCTGTACATGACCTGATCATCACAATCTGTCTTTCTGCAGCAGAAACAAAATTAAACTGAACTGTATAAAAAGAATCTTTGCTAAACGTCTCTGCTGTGTGTCTCCTAGTGCCCCCGGACCCCCCAGTGGTGGAGCTAAAGGAGGTTAAAGACAATACAATTTCCCTGTTATGGACTCCTGGGTTTGAAGGGGACAGCCCCATCACTGGCTATTATCTGGAGACTAAAGCAGTTAATGGTATGAGACATGTTCATGGAGTAATTAAATCATTGCCACTTCAATGTAATTACTAATTAACCTTTGAAAGCTAAATTCACATTGCTAATCCCTCTGGTGATATTATGTAAAATCTTTGTTTTTTGTTGCATTCTTTTACTCCACAGCCTTGTGGGATTACAGAAAGACAGTTGTTGACTTTAGTCCCAACCAGACAGAGGCCACTATAATAGAGATAAATCCCTCCACATACAATATCCGCATGTTTGCCAAGAACAGTCAGGCCACCAGTAAAGCTAGCAATGTCCTCACCATCACCACTGGAGAAGCAGGTATCGTGTTTCTTGATTCTTACTATTGTTTTGTTTTGGGTTTTTTTGTATTGTATTTTCTGTGGTACATCATCAGGCAGAACAGGACTGGTGTTTTTATTTAAAATATAAATAATAATTATAATAATACACTTTATATAACACCTTTCATACGTGAAATGAAGTGCAAAGTCCTTTACAATAAGGAAAAATAGACAGAATGGACAAGGGATAGAATGCCAACATTAATTGAAAATAAGATGGGAAATAAAACACACTTAAAAAAATAAATAAATAAAAAATAAATAAAACAAGATAATAAAATAAAATAGAATACACAAAATACATGAAATAAGTTTGGAAAATAAAACCCACTGAATAATAATAATAATAACAATAATAATAATTGATAATAATAATAAATTAAAATATTTAAATCTGTACCCATATTTTCAATAAACACTGCAATAAACATTGCTTAACTCTTTAGGGTTACTATGATGTTTTGGTTCATAAGTTCAAAAGTAGCCCTTTACACTCCCAAGTTGTTTCTTTTGATGGGTGTGTTGTTTTTGCCTTTTTGAGCAGTTTTCTGAAAAACTTCCTCTTAGCCAATTTCCTTTTTGGGTGTCTGACAGGTCAAACGAGGGATGATCTCCTAACCCACATATCTACTAACACTCATGCTGCTGTAAGTATAAAAACAAGAACTTAAAAAAAACAATGTGGACAATGACAATAAATCCCACAAATATGTTTAAGTTAATGTTAAAACAGTTTGCTTGTGGTGACAAACCCACAGAGAGTTAGCCTCTTGTAGCTCATTGTATTTGTTTTACAGCATAAACATTTACTGTATGTTTGAGTCTGAGACAATCATCATCACTTAGTAAAAGTAGCAATACAACAGTGTAGGAATAAAGTCCTGCCTCCAAAATCTTACTCAGGTAAAAGTACGTAAGTATTAGCATCAACATATACTTAAAGTACTAAAAGTAAAAATGCTCATTATGCATAATGGTTCATTATAGAATAATATATGTTCTATCACTGGACTATAATTGCAATAATGTTAGCATCACTAATGTTGCAGCTAGTAAATGTGGGGCTAATTCTAACTACTCCATACAACACTGTGTAGTCTAATCCATAATAATAAAGAATTATTAGTTGATTTGTATTTTGTATTAATAATCTGACTTTGCAAAGTAACTAATGAGGTCAAATTAACACAGTGGAGTAAAAAGTACAATATTTCCCTCGTAAATGTAGTGGAGTGGAAGTATAAAGTAGCATAAAATGGAAATATTCAAAGTACAAAAACTTCACAATTGCCCTTAACTACAGTACTTGAGTAGGTTTAAATGTATTTGGGTAATTTCCCACCCGGTTCATTATCCCCTGTAAGCAGCTGTTTTTAGCAAAACTAGGCTCCGATACACCAGTTGTTCAATAGCTACTTGCCTAGCAGCACAATTTAGCAGATAGCTGCTGAACATAGTTGAGAATCAAGCAAAAAAAAAAAAGAGGAAAAGAAAGCAAAATCAAGCTAAAATAAGTTATGTTTCTCAGGTGTAGGTAGAGGCCAACACAGAGCGAAAAACAGAGGGACATTCATGAAGTGGCCAGAAACATGACTCAAAATAAAAGCTAATGTTTCTCTGTTTCTCTGTCTGCTAATATCTGTTAGCTTGTGTTGATGTTCTGCCCCCTGAGAGAACAAATCTGTTAATGCAAGTTTGATGTCCACAAGATAAAGTGAAGGTAAAGTTGAAGGTGTTGAACCCTCTCTGCTAGGCGAGCGTTGACCAGAGTCAGAGTGGTCACCTAGCAGCCATCGTGGTGCCGGTGGTGCTGGTGATGTTGGCTGTTGCCGTGGTAACCACATGGCAACTTCGACGTGAGTATTCCTAACAGTGTGAACTTAACTCGTCTGATGGATTTACTTCTTTGATTTGATCCTTACGCTCTCTGTTCATATAGGAATAAAACAGAAAAAAGGCAGCCTCAACATGTGAGTGGTTTGCAGTGTTTGTCACATTTGAATAGATAAATAAGCCCATTAAAACAACCTGCTTGATTTGACAATACCTTTTCTTGTGTGCAGGTGGCTGACCAATGGAGCGCTACGTTACAGAGGCTCTGAGTCACTACAAGAGCTGTAAAACTCTGAGTTACCCTACATGTTGGCCGACAACGAAGCTAAAACCTACACATAAACAGTGCATTTTTATTAAATTTGCAAAATAGAATTTTATATATATGTGTTATGTAATTTAGGAACAAAATCGAATCTACTACAACTTCACCTGCATATTGAGTTGATTCATACTAACCAATAGAAAAATAAATCTCTAATTTGTAACTGCTCACTAAATAAACTCTAATCACAACACAAGCACAGTGTTGCTGAGTTCTGCTGCAGTTGTTGTATAAGTTCATTAATACGTTCAAGTCATTTTTGTTGTTTTTTCTCTTTCTAACAATATGTAGGATATCTGTTTACACTTTTATAAACATCAAAAGATCATTGAATTACTTGTAATATTTTCATGTGACTTCATGTGTAATGAAATGACATTATTTTCTTTTAGGCCATAGTAGCCTAACAAACGTCCACAGTGTTTCTTCGTCAACATCTACTTTATTTTATTGAATTAAATATTTTGTATCATGTAGAAAATGAACACAACAGATTCATTTACAGGTTATCAGCCACCAGCTTTACCAGATGTGACTGTTTAAAAATCTGCTAAATGAAATCAGCTGGTAAAAGGTAGTTTATGCAGTTCTGAGATAACATTGTCAAAAATTCAACTTCCATTTAAAATCCCTCTATCCCATACTTTTCTTTAAATTATAGCTAAACTTGTCTGTGACAAAAGTCTACACTGACTAAAATATATTCAATAAAAGAAAGTTTTATCACGGTGAAACAGTAGCCTGAATATAATTACAAATATTTAGGACCCGGTGTTGTTAACCAAACACTGAACTCCACTTATTATTTTAATAATTATTATTACAGAATTTCTTCAAAAGACAGTGAACAAAATATCAAAAACCGACATTATATCTCCATAACTCACACAACCACTGACCACCAGTATCCAGCTACAACCTCAAGAGGGAGCCAGAGTCCCACCAGTGACGGGATCTGATGCTCTGCAGCGCTCACGCAGATCCCACCTCCTCATCAGCAGAATGGTCCTCAGGGACAGGCACCGCAGCCAGCTGGATTTCCATCCATCTGTCCTGTAAATCTCTTAATTGTCCTAATTAAGGAGATGAGGAAGAGGAGGAGATCTGATACCTCTGTGGAGCTTTGAGGCAGCTGCCTGCAAGGGAGTCTCTTACTAATGGGGGATCACAGGGGGGGATACCCGAGCTGGTGTCTCGGCGGGGACAACATGGCACAATAGGGATGTGTATATGAACAAATGGATGTTTAAAAGGGGCTTCCACTTCCTTTTCTGCTTGTTTGAATCTCTTTGTAATGAAGGTTAACTGATGAAGAGCAGTTGTTTTTGTTGCTTCTGCATTCACATGCTAAAGTGGTACACTTCCTGAGAAGTTGAATACTTGTCTACTGTGGAGTAAATATGGCTTGATTATTCTTTTGCAGTGGTAACCCATCACAAATTTAGAGCTGCTGACACAAAGCCACAGTGAACTGTGTGACTGTGGCCTGTAAACACAACTCCACCACATCCCTCCTCTCTGGATGTCCTCTCATCTCTGGCCCCCTGACTTCCGCTGTCCGCTGCCCTTCTCCCTCTTTCCTCTGCCTCCTCGCTCTGGCTTTGCTTACACAAACACTGCTTTCCTCCATCTCCGCACCTTTGCACCTTCTCCTTCCATCCATCTTCCTCTCTGTTCAAGCCCTGCTGATTACACTGCGTAGCACTTACATAAACAGAGGAAAAGAGGCAAGGAAGGTTGTGGGGAGCACTGGTTAGATGACTTTGATGAGGTCGCTTTGATCAGCCACACAGCCAAAAACTAGTTTACCTCCCAGCCACCTCCACCCCCAATTTTCTTGGTTCCCCTTGGGCAATGCCTGCCACCCGTAAACCACACAAGGCAACAAACCAGTAGTCAATGCAACAAGTTGGGGAAGCAAATGGAAACAGCTGATTTCGCTTAACAATACTTGTCATCGCCCCAACAATTGTGTCACCTCATTCACAGCATGGCTCCCCCGGACTCTTCAAACATCCTCTACTAAGACCAAACATCCATTAAGGCAACAACACAATGCCACGAGCCAGAGCTGTGTCAGCTGTATCTGGTAAAAGCTTCAGTATGCGGCTGCAGGTGGGAGATTGAGGAGGGGGGGGGGTGTATGGTCATAATAATGGCAGTATTAGCTGTGGGGACAGAGTTAGTACTGTAATAAATCATGCACTATGGTTCTGGCCACATCAAGGCACCAGCACTCAGGAAGTACTAGACCCTGAATGGTACCACACACACCAAAGGCTGAGCTCAACAGGAGGGGCTGGTCTCCAGGCCTCGTTGCCCCAGAACGGATGCACGGCCCTGGGCCTAAGGAGCTGCCAGATGTTGGCCCTTCTGGAGCGCCTTATGAATTTGCGAACAGCAGAGCAGATGAGAGTATTGAACAGAACAGAAATGAAAGGGCAGTTTGTGAAAGCATGCAGGGTGCCGGGGTAGGGCCTATTTGCTGATGAAAGACACTATAATTGAATCAAGTCTTTTTCCAAACCCCCCACAAACTATGGCAGGTCAAAGGGAACTTTTAAGAGTTATAGCAAGCCTGTGTGCGAATGAAAAAAAAAAAGGAGCAATCCTAGAATCAGATCCATGAGTTTTGTGTGATCTGGAAAAAAAAAATTGAGATGTAACAGGTACAGAGAACAAACTTGTTGAAAATGATCTAAAAATCACAAAAAAATGCCCTTCATTCATGATGAGATCTGACAGTGCATTTGTGCGCGTGTGGATGTGATCTGATTAGCCGACCTGAGCCAGATGGAAGGCAGCGCACATGTTTGAAGGTCAGACATAACAGTTACCATGGAGACATCACCAAGTAGACCAAGTAAACCAAGTACAACGTTGTACTGCACTGTCGCTTCCCCCGAGGGACCTGCATCAGCCCGCGTGTGTGTCTGTATCTGCATGGTTGTGCATGTGCGTACAGTATAAGAGCATTTGTCTGGCAGTTTCAATTATCACTCTGCACTATACTTGTGAGCATCTACAAAGCAGTTCAGATTCATTTGCAGATTATTTCTTACTACTCATCCTATAACTAGACGAATTATTCATAAGAATCCAAAAAATTACAGCATGAGGAAACTTTGAAAAACTTTACAAAATCTGTGAAGAAAATACTTTTTAAACTTGTTTGAAGAAATCCAACTGATTTCCTTGTGTTTTGCTTGTGACTAACAAAGGTTAAAAATGATTTGAGCAATGTAACCGCATGCTTTTGAACCTAAAGCTTTTATGTGTAAAGCACGTTCGACAAAGTGTGGATGCATACAGTTGTATTTGTCTGCAGATGTAAACTGAACTCATTGTGCAGATTTATCATAACATGTTACTATCGAGCAGCTTTCAACCTTCTCGGAGGTCTAAGTTTCCATAGAAACACAAGACTTTATATTGATGTAGCGAGTTTATCAAATGCTGGGGAAAAAAAATGCATTTGGCAGCCAGTCATTGAGGACAGAAATAGCTATACTGACATGCTTGTTGCCTCCCTTTGCACACCCATAATCCTTAATGCTTGCAGATATTTCCATAAACGTTTGAACATCCAAAACCATATCTTGTACGATTCATATCACACGTCACCTCTCATTCAGGCAGCATTACGTGTGAGAGCTTTGAACAGAGGCATGGGTCTTAATCTATTTAAATGTGCTTCCTTCTCTGCGCTAACACCACTGACTTTAGCTATTTTATACACCTGCCCAGAGGCGAGTTCTAGTAAGGAGAGGCGTCAAATTGGAAGACCTCCATCGTCCTGGCAGCTGAACACAGTGGAAGTCTTGGATCTGTTCAGGGGATTGGACCAGCTGAGCTCTGCCATGGAAGACAAGTGGCTGGCGCTGTTGAATGGGAGAAAGAGTGTGGAGGGAGAGGGGGTAAAGTAGAGGAGGAGGGAGGGAGGGAGGGAGAGGTAATCACATCAGGGGATTAGTGGCTGTTATTAATGGAGGATAAGGCTCTTTGCTGTCACTCTCTCACACACACGCGGACGCACACGCGGACGCACATTACCCCCTTACATATCCGTCCGTCCATCTATCATCTATCTATCTACCGCTCTCTATCGCTCACTCTCGTTTTAATTTCAATTTAATTGGTTGTTGGCATGATGATGTGGATCAAACATGTCGCCAGAGCAAAGAGTCTCATTATATGTACATTACTAATAATAAATTTAAATAAAAGAAAAGGGGAAAAAATAATAAAAATACATTCAAAAAGTGTCTTACGTTGAAATATTTAGTGCTTTGTGACATGCAGGAACATATTCTCCTGCCAGTTCTACTATAGTGTTGTCTTCTCCTAGAGGGGTTTGAATTAGTCTGTCTTTGGAGATTGTAAGAAAGTCTGTGATTTTCAGATTTTGACAACAAATTCTTCTCTATTTTCTTAGTATTTTGGAAGGAAAAGAAAATTAACATCTATCTCAACTTCTCCCGTTCCACAATGGATAAAAAAATCTCTTTCTTCTTTCCAGCCATTCTCCTTAATGGTGACTAGCTTTAATGGCAAGTTTATGGTCACTAAATCTATATCTAATCAGGGTTTTATTTGGGTTAAAATAGGGCAAATTGAAATTCTCTTTTCAGTAAATTATAGTGTTCTAGTTTATTTAGTGATTGTATTTCTGTTTTCCACTGCTAGAAATATCTTGTTTTTTTCATCTTTGTCAATTTGTTTTATTTGTGAGTTGGAGATTATTATTTGTTTTTTCATCTGAATCTGACTATCATTTCCAAAATGTTGTTGTTCTTTTAGTCATTTTAATTAAGAAATTGTCCCAGTTCTGCTCTGCATCTGTGGTTTGGACAGTTTCTGCTGACTCTCTTTGTACATAACTCAACATGTACTTTTTTTTTTTTTTTCATCTGGGTTTGAGTCCCGGTGCTCTTGATTGATTGATGGGCCCCAAACTTTGCTTGATTTTCTTTTAAGCCAAATCTTTTTTAGGGGATTTAATTTGAATGGGAATGTTCTTATTAAATTAGGCTTAGGTTTACTCCCTTGTATAACTCCATGTTGTCTGTCCTAAAATAAATGGATTTTTTTTTTTGTTGACAGTTCCAAATTGCCGGATATATGCCACTTTTAAATATCAAATTTAATAGTTTTAGTCCAGCCATTTTTACTGCTACTGTGTTTCAACATTTCTGTCCTGATTCCACAAGCCTTCCCATTTTTAGGATCAGACAGTTTTTCTTGTGGCTCTTCCATTATAGAGATTGTCCCAGGCATTTTGGCTGACCTTTATTGCATTTTCCAATGACTTCATTTGTCAATTATGCACATCTCATGTGTGTTTAAACCAGCCGTAGTGTGAGTTTTGATATAACTGAGAGAAGTCGTTTTTCCAAACATCGCCATTCTGTATTGCAATGCTATCTTTATATGTGTTTGAATTACATTTTTTCCACACTCTGTTTCTCTATCTCTCTCCATCCCTCTCTATCTCCCCCCTTGTCTGTCACATAATTCTATTACACAGCTGCCTCTCCTCTCCTCGTCCGACCTCTGGCCTACGGCAATGCGTTATGATTTTGGTTTGTAATATTCTCCTACCTACTTCATGAGGGAGAAAAATGATCTGCTCCCGTGTGTAAATCTGTGTGTGTGTGTGTGTGTGTGTTTGTGCTGGCATGCCACCCCTTGAAAGATGGCCATTCAGTGGTGAACAAACAAGACATTTGTCTAAAGTCTTGCATCACCTCAGGGAAGACTCTGTGGAAATGCGCTTTGCCAGGTTATCTTTCGCTGTTATTTTCAGTCTCCCTGTGACTCACAGGATCCAAACTTCATGGCAAGATTTGTGAGAAAAAAAAAATCTTTTACGACACCTGTCTGTCATTTGTGCCACATACACTGAAACATAATTTGACAAACTGTCTAACCTGTTTCTTCACTCCAATGCCTACACACATGAATTAACAATGCTCACATATACACACAGGGCTATAGTGGTGTGTGTGAGGCAGTTAAAGGTTATAAGGGAATTGTGTGGACTTTTTAGCTGGTATAAAGCCACACGCACACGCACACACTCATGCACAGGCAGATGACAGTCACAATGGCTTCTCAGTGAGAAGATGTATGGGCCCGGGCTAAAGAGGCACATTTGCAGACTCTTTCATCAGTGAGAATTCGCCTCAGCCTCGCAGAGAGCCACAAAGACACCAGCATCCTACCGTGAGCTGCAGACACAGCTGCACTGCAGTTTCATCATCTGAATGGAGTTTCACAGCAGTGGCAAGGAAACCAAAGTCCCCGAGCCCTATCATATCACCCGAGGACCCTGGAGGTGCAGCGGCATGTCAGAGACGCTCAGGCGACACAAACAAGTAAATAGGCAAAATCCACATGCAAAGCGAAAGAAACTGGAGGGAAGGATGGAGAGAGTTTGAGAAGTAGCCAGCCGTTCCCTTTGGCCAGGCAGAGAGGCAGCAATGAAATATATGTTCAGGATTGTTTTCCTCCCTTTTTTTTTTGAGAAGCTTACAGTAGGTAAAGCAGAGCGGCTTAACTTATGCACTAAACTTCTTCACAAGTGTTGAATTAAGATGCAGTTACTTAAATAAATTGGCACTTTGTTGCACTTTTCTCCAAATAAGTAAACAATGCTAAAAGTACAACTGCCTGCATGTTTTTACATGGCTTGTGTTTTTTAAGTTGGTCCCTATGAAGAGAGGGAACCAAAAGCCCTGTGGGGATACACACACACACACATATCCGCAGACACACACACACGCCAATCTCTCTGTCTGTCAGCTCTGCGCTCATAATCACATCCTATCCCCTCGTGTTCCCATACACACAACCCCCCTGCCTCGCTTCACTGTAGAGGGAGAGAAATGAGAGATCCCTGCAAACGCTCTCTAAGATTAAGGCTTTGTGTTTTACATGTGTTATCGTTGCTTCCCTTCGTTATCCCCCTGCTTTTGTCTCTGCCTCCTCCTCTAATTAGAATCTTGTCCCTTTCATTTCTCCATGCGCCTTTCTTACACCTGTGAGAGCGAGGAGAAGAAGAGCAGGGAGAGGGAAGAAGAGGAGAAGAAGAATAAGGAAGG
This sequence comes from Bovichtus variegatus, assembly GCA_943593645.1. Lineage (NCBI taxonomy): Eukaryota > Metazoa > Chordata > Actinopteri > Perciformes > Bovichtidae > Bovichtus > Bovichtus variegatus. The sequence continues at coordinate 8,450,247 of CALSCE010009297.1, read as the reverse complement.
AACGGGTAGGGGAAAGATGAAAAGCGCGCCACACGGAGCGAGTGGCGGAGCGTTGTGGAATGCGACGTCTGAGGGGAGGATGAAGGCGCTTGTCACGTCTCATCACACAAACGTACACACACACACACACACACACACACACAACCTGGCTGTGGTGCAGCAGAGACACACAGTCCCGCTGAGCCGAGCTTTGAAAAGAAGAAAGTGCAAAGGGAATGAAAAAGAAGAGAGAAGAACAAGCAAGAAGAAGCCACCATGTTGGATGTTTCATTTTGACCCATATTTGTCCTGACGCATAAATCAAACAGGCGCTGAGGAGCCCAGCGCATCTGTCATGACAGGGCGTTGGAGAAAATATCTAAGCAGATCCACCCGAATGCACACAGCGCTGGTGGCATGAACCGCAATTAGGAACTGCAAATAATAAGAACAATAGAAGATATACAACGTTAAGGCAAATAAGCATAGATGCCACAGTTTTGTTTTTTTCCTCAGAAATGTGAACTTCTCTAACAAGCATAAACTCATTGCCTCATGCTCTCTTGCCTTCCCTGCTCTGCGCCTCCCCCCCACACACACACACACACACACACACACACACACACACGCACTCTGTCTTCTCTTCCCTCCAGCCAGGTTCAGCGCTGTCTGTCCCCCGGCCCACAGTGTGGCCTCCTTGGCTGTTTATGTGCGAGGTGAGGGCTGGCTGGCACTGCGCCTCTGTGTGCGGTCAGGCCGTGTTTACATCTGTCTGGCCCTGGAGCCTGGAACCTGGAGCTGTGCGCCGGTGCATCCTGGACATCACCCAGAAGACTGTAGCAGGACCTGGGGACCCACTCTCACTCCGGCTCAGACTGTGCAGGACTGCCTGATGAATGGCCTACAGTCTCAAAGAGCCATGCATGTCCCTTTGCATAACTGACCCCTTTTTCCCACATTGCTCTTAAATCTTCTGCTGACTTTGTTTTCCACTGCCTCCAACTATCACCGCGCTCCACACTCTCCCCAGACTTCCCAGCATCTTCACATAAGTATAAGGAGCTTTCGCCCGCATGTTAAGAAAACTACAGACTTTCTATCTCTGATTGAATGTCTATATGTTAGTACTTAGGATTTGTGTGTCTGAGATATGTTTAACATGCACTAATCCGCCAGAAGCAGCAAAGAAGGGAGAGAATTGAATAGCGCTGGTTGCGGTACATGACAAACAGTGTGATCTGCCTTTTGTTTTTGATAGCTGATGAATATGCATGTGGCCCCGGGAGTGACTGAGTTTGGGGTGGGGTGTGGGCTCAGAGGAGCATGTTAAACAATGGAATTACATCTCTGACATGCATCCACCGCGAGGCTGGGATTAAACACATCGCAGAGGAAAAAAACAGAAAAGAGGGAAGAAGAGAAAGAAGAGAAGGGTAGAGATGGAGAGTGAAGCGATAAAGAACGGATCCGCTGCTTATCTATTGAAGAAATGGGGGCCTCGGGGAAAAGAAGAGGGGAGGAAGGAGAGGAGGAGGGAGGTAGTGGTGGCGAAGAGTCGGGGAGGGGATATGATGTGGGGGGGGGGGGGGGGGGGGGGTCGTCAATCCGATGTATTTAATTTCTTTTGCTGTTAGTGAATCATCAAGGGGATGATCCAACAGCGGATCAAAAGAACGAGCAGGGGAACGGGGAAAAAAGCAGATTAATGCAACAGAACAAAGGAGCAGTCTCTCCAGGATGATCGCAACTCCTCTTCCTCCATCATCTACTGACTCTCCCTCCTTCTCTGCCCGCTCTCATCTCTCTATCTTTTTTCTGTTTTTCTTCACACACAACTTTCATAAATGGTACTAAGACGACGAACAAGACATGAGGGCATTGGCAGGAGTTTATCATGCAGTGGGAACAGGCTTGACACCGGACAGTCTGACCACCTTAACAACTCCAAAATGCTCTTGAATGGCAAACTATGGTAGCATCTGTTTCATCTTTAGGGCCTCATCCGTGCCATGTCATGTATTGTGAGCAGCTTCCCACGGGGGCTGCAGGCAGACCACTTGTTTAGTCTGAGCTGCAGCAACTTTTATGAAAAGCCCACGGATCAGAGCTGCGGATGTCCAGTCAGCGTGTCCGTTTTTATTTTGAATCCCTTAGTCTGCTCAGACAGTGTTCATGTTTAAAGTAAAGCCTTAATCTGGACTGTTATATCCCAGTACAGCCATAGCATAGTTCCCCTTGAGTGGCGCTGGTTTGAGGCGGTGTCTTGAGTGTTTTCATGTCGTATTGTTGTTGGCCCAGAACTGCTCTTTTTGTCTTTCTGCCACTGAGAGGAGAGCATTATGGGCCATATTGCAGAGGTTTCAGCTCTGACTACAACACTGTGGCGAAAGTATTCGGCTGTGTGTGTGTGTGTGTGTGTGTGTGTGTGTGTGTGTGTGTGTGTGT
>CALSCE010009297.1:8403177-8442753 GCA_943593645.1 Bovichtus variegatus | reverse complement strand
AGACAGACAGACAGACAGACAGACAGACAGACAGACAGACAGATAGATAGATAGAACATCTGAGGTTGCTGCAGCCAAGCATATGTCAGGCATGCATGATCACACACATACACCATAATCACAGATGTCATTGGTTTTCATCAAAGCCCCTAATTTTCCCTGTTCACATCTTATAACCCCACCCCCATCTCAGGCTCTTACAGCGCACCTGCACTCAATATGAGCCCCCTGCCCTCCATACCACATCACACACACACACACACACACACACACTCACACACACACACACAGGACAGGACCTGCTCATGTGCTCCTAAGCGGCCCTCGTCACCGCTCTGCGTCATGTGTCCACCAACAGGCATTAGACATGAGCGCCCCCCCCCCCCCCCCCCCCCCCCCCCCCCTCCCCCTCCCGCCGTCCCCCTCGGGCCCCCCCCCCCCCCTCTACTACACCCACCTCGTTCTCTTTCATTCAACCTGGAGTTTCATTACAACAGGATATCCTGAACATTTTACATTTCCTTCAGTTGTGCAGCAGATGTGCTCGACTGGCACAAAAAGAAAGAGAGCGAGAGGAGGAAATGCTCTTTGTCGGCCAATGAAAAAATAGCCAGCTACTAGTTCAGGTCCATGTGTTTCCTCTTTTCTCTTCACGTTAACTTGCATGTCTGTTCACTTCCGCTCTGCCGCATCCCCAAGGTGACGGCTGGCTTGGGCTACCGTGGCTCACGCCTAAAGGCGAATGGGCGATGGGCCCACTGTCCTTTGTGGCCAGAGGCGGTCCCTCCCCATTGATTCTGACCAAACCTCAGCGGCATGTTTCTTTGATGAGTTCTGTCCGGAACAGTTAGCGTGAGTTACTCTTCATCTCAATTAAAGTTATCCCCAAAGCCGAAGAAACACAGAGAGAGGCACTCTTGTGATAACCACTGAACATACCATAGCTTTCCTTGATATACTGAGGAATCTTAGAAATTCCATATAAATTTAGATCTTGTTTCTCCCTCACAAAAAAAAACACACAAAAATGCACAAAATCCCAATCCCTTTACACTCTACTTAAAATATCATTTGTTTACACCCCCCACCAAAAAGTCCCAATGTGCTGGAATGCGCAGGGAGAAGCACTCTGAAGCCCCAGTGTGTTTGCAACCCTATAAATAAAGGTGGCGGTGGGGAGTGTGGTTGACCATAATTACACAGGCCCTGTTAAAGCTGAGGCGCGCTCTCTGTTTGTCTGTCTGCTGGTCCCTTTACCAGTCATGGCCACTCCCATCCACATACAAACACACACATGCACGAGCGTGCACACACACTCACATTCACACAAATACTAAAACGCTTTCAGATTTTTTTGTTTTTCTACATTTGTCTGGACTTTTAAAACATTGTGACTGCTGACAGTCTATTACATAATTCGACATTTTCTTCGGCTCCTTTTTTTTTTTTAAAAAGAACCACTTCTTCTGCTATGTTTGTGTCTTTTTTGTTTTTCTAATGCTTGTGTCCTTGATTGATTAGACTATATTTAGTTATTGATTTAGCTTGTAATCCGCTGGTTGGAGAAATTTAGTTTTTATGTCTTTAGTGTACATGTTGGCCCAGCAGTTCTGACTGTTGAGTTTCCAAAGCCTTGTAATTGAACTACAGTTTCCCCCCCCAATACAAAAGCCGCACTCAGTCAGACCTGATTAGAGTGGCAAGACTCTCTGTTTTTAGTCCTTTTCGCTATGTGTATTTTCATCTCTGCGGTGCGCATGTTCACATGCTAAATCTCCATCTGGCCGCTGTGAAATGAAGTTCACAGCATTGGAGTTGAGATGTAAACACACATTCACACAGTGTTCCCTTTCTCGCTAAGCTGCAGAGACAGACATTTACCAAACTGTGCTGTATGTCGCATATCTGTACCAGCCAAGATTGGTTTAATGGTGTGTGGGTGCGTGCGTGCGTGCACCTGCGTGTGTGTGAATGTGTGTAAGTGCACGCGGGCAGGAACGTGTTCGTACGTCGGCCAAGATTTTCTTTCTTACACATGGAGCGGAGCTGCTTTAAGCAGCCAGAATAACGCTGCAATTTCTATACTCTCATTCGCATGGTACAATTTGTTCTAAGCACTTGCCTTGCTGTACAAATCACAGCCAGGCAGCCAACTATAGCTAGCTCAGTCTATTACCATCAACAGGCCAACTGCCAAGAGAAGAAACACATCCAACAGTTTTAATACCTTGTTTTCACACGCAGTTTTTCACTCCAGCTTATAAAAGCCAAATGACAATAACAATGGCATGTACAAGAAAACCAGCCTCTTTTTTTGGTGTAAAGTAAAGTCTTCTTAAAGCTGGTGTTATTGCAGCAGGCCAGTGGTCTCTGTTCCCCCACCCTCTCCATCCCCTTGTGGTTTGGCACAGGGAGTGTGCGGTCTGGGTAAGACTGGATAGATAGAGCATGGTCAGGGTTAGATGTTTTAACGTTGTTTGTCTACACTGTACAATGGGAATACAATGCTTGGTCCAGTTTAGCTATTGTGCGAAAAATGTCACACATTCCTAATCACACGTTTGCTTTTGCTTCAGGATTCTTGCACACTGAATGTTTAAGAGTTGGACGGTTTCCCCCACAGTGAGCAAGGAAGGAAATTGTTGAAAAGCGTCAGGTTAGGATGATTACTTTCCCCTCACCTCTCTGGTTCATCTATCTCAGAGCTACTCCGAAGCAGAACGGCAGTAAAGCACCTCTACATGATACAAGATGAATGGCTCATGCTACATGTGCCACACTTCAGTATTCATCCCCCCACATTTCGGAGTCTTGCTATGCACCACTGGGCCTCGTAGCATTAAACATTCAAGAGAAACAAATGAAAGGCTCTCTTAAAAGCTCTAACCAATAGGCTTTTACAAGCCTACCAGGCTGCATTCGAATAAAAACCAAGACTAAAGTGGTCTAGACAGCAGGAAATCCAACTTTGAAAGAATACAACAACTGAAGTTAAATGTTTTCCCCTTTGGTGGTGAATGCATTGTAGTGTACCATATATATACTCATTTGGTTTATTGCTTGCAGAAATTGAATTGGTGCCACAGAGATGCAATATTCAGATCTTAAGGGGGCTGGTGGAGAGTGGCTGGTCGGCCATAAAGATGGATGAGTGAAGGATAGAGAGTTTGTTGGAGCTTTTGATGAACGGTGATGTATCATCACATACTTTAACTGTCTCCAACACTCAGCATCAACCCCAGTTATGCCTAACAGGGGCAATGACAAATTTCACCAGGGAAATGTGGGAAAATATGAACTTCCCCACTAGTTTCTGTTCAGAAATGACATTAGTGTTGGACAGTAAACCAACCATATCCAGAGGTGTCTCTCCATCTGTCTGTCAGTCTGTCTGTTTCTGCCTGGTGTCCTCTAGGTGTCACTAGAGATCATGGACCAGACAAGGCTGACTTATCTTGGAGTGTGTGCTCAAAGTGTGTGTCTGTGCCTGCTTGAAAAGTGAAGCTGCAGCTTCTCCTGCATGTCAGCCTCAATCCAGTTGCCGTGGTGATATCCTCTCCCAGGTGCACTAGTCACACACACACACACACACACACACACACACACTCTCCTTCTTGCAGACACACAAAGGGACACACACTTCTGTCTCTCAGGAGTCGGCTTCACTTCCTCACATGCCTCGACACCCACAGCTGGCTGTTTGTGCCCTTCCCTCCAGTAGCTTAGACAACCATCATTAACACCAGTGTCCCTGCGCTGCGCTGGTGTTAGCTCCTCTGTGTCACTCTCTCTCCCTGCGCCGTGGACCGTGCACCCCGCTTTTCCGCAGGTGTCCAACCCACCAAACCCCCCCCCCACCGAGCACTCGCTAATGAGAGTGAAAATGAGAACAATGGGGAGAGGAGCGCGGGGCCCGCCAGCTCATCTGGGCTCCGTTGATCTTGTTAATTGCGTCCGTGGACGCGCTCCGCTCCCTTTGAAGTGTGTCTGAAGAGCCCGCTTCAGAGACTGGCAATTACCGCACATCATGTAATTGCTGCAAGACAGGCAGCCATATGAGAGAACTCATGTTACTGTATGTGTGCGTCGGGGTGTGTGAGTACATGTCGACAATGTGTGCGCGTGAGAGAGAGAGTCTGATGATGGTGATGCCTTCCAAGGTGTTGTAACAGCATGTCAAGCAACGTCCTGTCAAACCACAACACATTCAGAACCAAATCTTAACAGCTTTGATGCTTCAGACGGCCGCATTTTGTAAAATGCCTATTTAACACTTTGTTAAAATCAATTTGTACGGATCAAAAGATTTTCTTCTCCTTTGGAATTCAATTAATCTGTTTATTCTCGCAACGTACCGTTGCTGTGGTTTTAAGAGGAGGCGTCCATGGCCTGTTTACATCCTCCACTTCTGCTTATAAATGTTTCGAGGTCAGTGGAGCTTTGTGATTCTTTGTGGCAGGAGTCTTGTGTCTCTTCAAAGGCTGCGTAAAGTCCCTTTTTTATGGGTTTCATCCCTTGCCTTTATAGTCTGAAACACAACAAGTATGCTGTAGTTTCCTTTTGTCATGTCATGTATTTCCACAAACTATCCAGGCAAGTTAGAGGCTGCATGCTTTCAGCACTGCTAAGATGCTTTTACAAGGCATCACTTGGCGAGAGTGCGAGAGGAAGTGGCGTAATATCTGTGATCAGGATTTCAACCCTAAAAGCAGACTCTATATAGTAGGGAAGTATATGAGCGCTCAATAGTAAACAGCCTGATTATTAAGATGCTGCTACAAGTATTGTGCATGAACAGTCAGCTAAGTTAACTAGTGGAAATAAAATGCTTTCTTCTGTCATCACAGACTTTCCGTTTCCTGCACTTGCACTTATCTGGAATTTACAACCTTCTTCTGTTATGTAGATAGTCCTAAATAATAAGACAGAAAAATCTGTGGCCCATGCATTAGCCAGATGATAAGGGTTTGAGGTATCTTATAAATCACTATCCAGATTCCCTGTTCGAAGCAAGAATGTACTTTTACCACGCCTTGTGGCTTAAGCCTCTAATAATAATAATATTATACATTATTATACATTTTATTTATAGAGCGCTTTCAGAATAATCAAAGACACGTTACATAGGATAAAATGATCATAGAAAGCAACACACAAAATATATAACATGCAACATTATTCACACATTAAAAACAGTTCTATCCATCTATCCATCCATCTATCCATCCATCCATCCATCCATCCATCCATCCATCCATCCATCCATCCATCCATCCATCCATCCATCCATCTGTTCCTTTTAACCACTGATTCAATACTCTTTGCAGTAATGTATTTCAGAAGAAAAGACCCACTGTTTTTTACAAAAGACCCAGCTGATATACGCTGCCAACCTGCTTTGAGCTGCAAAGCCTCTCACTCGCCCCCCTTTGCCATAAATAAGATAATATAACAGTAGCACGCCACTGTGCTTTATGAGAGATACAGATACAGCGAGGCAACCCTGTGCTCCCACTCCCACGTCTGAATACAATTGAAAGTGGTACAGATGAAATGTACCACTTGGGGCTAACTACAGCTGTAAGATAAATACTGTGCCACATACTGCTTTGGTGGCAGACAGGGATTTGTCTCTGAGTGATAGACCACGAGTGTGCAGGCTATCAAACGCAAAAAAAAAACGCACAACAGCATGTGGGTGTGTGGACCATCATAGACATGTGATTGAGTTTGTAAATAACTGAGGAACTGATAGAGTACTTTGTCGTTCCTACTGTAACATATTCACAATTGTTGTTTTCCTCCTTTGAAGCAATAAAACATTTGCTACAGTACTTTAGGTCAGTGTTTCACCATTCACCTGTTATCTACAATCAGATGAATGAGATAGTTACAATGGTTACATGCAGAGACAGATTAAAAGGATCCATTACAATAGGCAGACTGTATTTCTTTAGGCCCCCCTACATACATGCACATTTTGATTGGTGGTAAACAAACAAAATTACTTTTAACTGCCACATGATAATCAGCAGCGGCGCTAGAGAATTGTGATTGGGTGAGCTACGCCACTGGATTGTTTGTAGCAGGTGCTGAGGAATTTTGGCGCAACAAGCAAGAACAAATAATACTACGACAGAAAACAAGTACTAGATGTTTGGTGTTATAAACACAATACACAGCACGATTAATCCCGTTAATTAAGAGTGAACAAGCGAAATGCATACGAGAAGTTTACGACAACAAGCATGAATAAACAAATCACAATCCAAATCATAGTCACCAAAGAAAGTATGTGGACGTGGATTTATAAAATACTGTCGCTGTGAGCCAAAATGACTGTAGGACTGGCTGCATTTCAATATGGTAATGCAGAGCCATCTAACATTACTGTGGAAACTTAAATGTATTCTCTTAATTTTTAAACAGTAGCCTTATGTTGTTGTTACAGGCTGCAAATGCTGGTTATAACAACCGTCTATCGCTACCAGTACCCTGCATATGAAAGTTTAGGGAACATCAGTAAATCGAAGCGTCCACCGTTTGTCTACATATAAGTCAGTCGGATGTCTTTATATATATACGGTATATATATTGTATGTGTAGTATATCATATTTTTTATTCCCTAGGCATGTGCCTAGAATGCCTGTGCGTCGATCTGGCATGCATGGACATGGAGAGAAATCTGGCATGTAATCAAGTAAAACAGATTTAGAGTCTACAGCCATTCCAGTGGCTCTGTGAGGCTTTACTCCGGCACAGCGGTGCTCTGAGCCTAATGCTAACACGTCTCACTTTAGCATGTTGGCGTGCTATATTTGCTTATTAGCACTAAACATGAACTAGAGCTCAATACCTTAGTCTATGACCAAATAACTGTAGGTTAACTGTAGGTTGATGTGAATTGACCTACAGTTAACCTACAGTTATTTGGTCATAGACCAAGGTATTGAAGAAATTATCATTTTGACCTGATGATGGTGCTATATTAAAAGTTAATGGATCACAAAAGTAATTACAATTCATCCTGAGAGGGAAATGAATGGAAACCAAATTCCATGCAATCTAAGCAAGAGCTGTCAAGACTTTTCACAAAAAACCTCAAATGTTGATCTCATGGTGAGTCAAGGAAAATCAGGGGATCACCAAAGTCAGTAGGCTTCATCCTCTGGGTAACATTAATGTTTGTACAACATTTTGTCTTAATCCATCAAACAGTTGTTAAGATATTTCAGTCTGGACCAAAGGGGTGAAGCATACAGCTGGCATGGCTAAAAAGTCTATTTCCTCCAGCAATTTCTCGTGTATGACCTTGACAACCTGGAAAAAGGAAAGAATTTGACCTGGCCAATTATCAATAGTATGAACATCTGGGTCATTGTTGAATTTTAGATTATTTCACATTTACAGTTACAGGTTTAGAGAAACTTTTCTACCTCTGAAAACTAGTCAAAAACAATATGTTGCATTACTCAAAGTACAGTGCAACCCTCACATGGACTTCAGAGGTGTCTCAAAACAAGTCTTGCCAGACAGCTCTAGAGGTGGGTGGCAGCTTTGTTGTATATTATGGTTATATTAAACAGGCCAACAGACGACTGGAAAGAGAGGGAAGAACTGCCCCATTAACACAACAACAGGCCCTCCTGAAATATTCTCTAAAGATACACAGAACTCACAAAGAAAGAAACGTTACGTATTACATACAATGAATGTAGATAGGTTAAGTACTTGGACTGCGTTGCAACATGCTGCGTTATTTAGCAAGTTGATGAACCAGCATAACATAATTATTATAATAAACACACGCACGCACACACACACACACACGCACGCACACACACACACACACACACACACACAGACACACACGCACACCTAGCAAGAGGGCTAGGAAAAAAAGGATTGCACTGAGGCAGCTTGCCGAAGGGCAGCCTGCCAAAAGAGAGGGAGAAAGGGAGAGAGGGAGAGACACACACACACAGAGAAGAGAGAGAGGGAGAGACACACACACACACAGACAGAAGAGAGAGAGGGAGAGACACACACACACACACAGACAGAAGAGAGAGAGGGAGCGAGGGCAGGAAAGTCCTTACATAGCCTACAGGAAGAGCTGTGTCAGGGCAGGAAGCTCCTTGTTTGGGCATGGAGGTTTCCTGGCTGCCTAGAAGACTGACATTTCCTCTACTGTTTGGCTTCTGGAGAGGCGATCACATGAAGGCTTGAGGGAGGCTGCAGAGGTGGTGGTGGGCCGCCGGTCGGGCTGGGCTGGGCCCGCTCTCTGGTTTCAGCTCCAGCGCTCCCTCCCTCTGTTTCTGCTTTGCTCTCTCTACAGCCTGCAGCTAGTGGCTTATTGCTGTAGCAGACACTTCACAGGCCAGCATTTATTCTCTGCACCAATGACATACAGTATTCCACTGTGGAGTAATGATATGTAACATGTTGCTCTATTACCATAGCGTTGTATTTACTGTATAGATGGGGGCTGGGACAGCGTGGTGAACATGTGGATTCTATCTGCATATACGTAAGTATTTATAACTATGACGGTTGTGACATCACGTTTGCTCTCTCTATGACTTTCCTGTGTATTCAAGATTTAATCTGTCTTTGCCAAGTAAGACATTTTAGCCACATTAGGGGTGTGACTCTAGTGTCGATCTGCTGGTCCACCACTTTGAAATTGAAAATATAAATATAAAAAGTGAAATATCTCAACAACCATCAGATGGATTGCCTTTAAATTTGATACAGATGTTCATGGTTCCCAGAGGATGAATTCTAAGGACCTTAGTGATCATTTATAGTTTTGCATAAATTCAACATAATGATGTCTACATAGATGGAAACCTTATTTTGATACAGACAATCAAATCAGCGTTCTGTCGTATCTATCTATCACACTGAGCAGCCGGCTACACAACACAGGAGCCACAGACTTTTAACAACAACCCACATTAGCTTTCCTGCTTAAGTGTCTTGCGGACATCTTATCCTGAATCATCATTTTAATTAGTTTTATTTAATTTAATTTAGTCTTAGTCCTGTGTCAAATGTCCTTCTTAGTTTTAATCATATTTATTCAATCTCATCCAGTTTTTTGTTTCAGTTGCAAGTCTGGGCATTTACACAGAAAACCTTATCTATTTCGTATAATCTTTGGTAAAAAAAACCAAAAACTATTGACATTTTTGCCTTATCTAGTCCATATCTAGTCCAGTATCACCTTGTTTCTTTTTCCCAAGCCTGTTGTTGTAATTGTCAACGTTAACGGAAGTAAGTTACTCCGAGTCCTCCTGACTTTGCTCCTCGTTTGCTCGCGGTCTATAATATTCCGTCTCCTCTTTTTCGTCAACAAAAATAAAGACACATTTTGGTAAAAAAACGTTTTTTAACTATATATCTCTTCAACAGTATTGCATGCTGATATCGCAGTTTGTGTTTGATAACGTCGGTGCTGTCTCATCTCGTCCTAGTCATGGAAAAAAAAGCTTGTTGACGAACATATTTAATCATAGTTTTCGTTAACAAAATGAACACTGTTTCAATGAAGAAAACATGACTGTGATGGAATATTATTCAAATGTCCTTTTTTTAGCCCTGACATTCAAAGTGCATCCTGCTTCCATTTAATTTGCAGCAAAGTCCAGAAAGACATCTGCTTGCTGTGTTTGAGCTCCTCTCAGTTAAACTGCCTTCAGTGATGCTGGTGACCTGTTTGCTCTCCTCCTCACTTTGCCTTTTCAGAAGCTGTGAAAATGTCTGCCAAAAACTCAAAACCAGACACTTTTCTGTCAACGGCTAAAACCTTGTTGTGGGCTCATGCTTCATTGCTTATTGATCGGCCATCTGTGCATTCATGTTGACAATAAACTTCCACTGCTCACGGACAGACGGACAGACGCACAGACAGACGAACAGAGACAGACAGACAGATGTTTCCTGGTAAACAGTGAGTGCTCCAATCAGACATAAATCTGTAAAGTGACATGTTAAATCCTGCACCTGCTCTCTCTCTCTCTCTCTCTCTCTCACACACACAAAAACACACATGAACAAGCATAAACACACACACGCACGCGCACACACACACACACACACACACAGACACGCACACACACACACACACGCACACACAGACAAAGGAAAAGCAACAGACTGAGGAAAAGGATTTAAAAGAGAGAGAGAGGATGGACAGTAGACGGGCAGCAGAGTGTAAAATACCGTCCTAGACACAAACAATCACAAATAAACACACGTTCACACACCCTTCCATACACACTGACAGCCCCGCTGCTTCATAGCATCACTGGCATGGTGTGTGGTGATGGCGGTGTTTGAGGCTGCCAGGGAAAATGTGTGTGTGGGTTCAAGCCTGGAATTCAAGAGCAAAGCTGTAGTGGTAGAACATTGTTTAGCATGTGGGGATGTCAAGAGAAATCACTGAATGTGTGTAGCGACAAATAAGAGCAATAATGTATGTTAAAGGTAAAAGTCAAATAGAAGGATGTAACAGTGCACAAAGGAAGATGGATGAGATTTATTTGGGGACAACACAGCGAGTAAACAACCATTCATTTAACTGCAATTTCTCCTCATGTTACTGCTCTAGAGAAAGAGAGAGACGATTCTCATCCTCACAGCAACTTTTAGCCCGCTGGTCTGGATAGAATAACAGAATAGGGCTGGGGTCATTACTCACAATGGAGGACTCTATTAAGCGGCAGTGTACAGAGCTAAATGCACACACACATACACCCTGAGGTGTAGAGAGAGCACACTGAAGTGTGTGCGTGCGTGCACGTGTTCGGGTCAAATGCGCGGCACTCTGTGTGTGAATTATACTTAACTGCAGGGATGTTTCCGAGCTGCAAAAAAACACGCGCACACACAAACTACGCGCACTCTTTGTAATCTAGCACCATTACTGGCGGCTTCACGTACATTAGAGGATGAAAATGATGGAGGGCAGGAGGAGATAGGGCCGCTGAAGGGGTAATTTCACTGAGGGGGCATCTGAGGTATTTATAGCCAAACGATTCAAGCATTGAAAGCGTGCAGAGTTCATGATCTGATCACAGATGTATCCTAATGGAAACAGGATAGCCAGGTAATGCACAGTTTTCCCCTCAGCTAAATGTTTGAGTCTGCTATCTGGAAAACTTTGCTCGTCTCACCTTGTCAAAGCATTTCAGTGCTGAGCCAAAAATGTTCCCAGGTTAAAGTTGGGTTATAGCTGTGGTCAAGGCTCATGACTTCACTTTGGCAGTAATAACCTGTCAACTGTTTCACATTAGGAAGTGTAAAAGCCTACATATACACTTGACAGAGCTGACAGATGCTGACATGCCACTGCATGCAGTCACAGGCCCTAAATGAGGACCGATCTGTGGATGTGACAGAGATGTGGCTGTGCTCGGCTCGCCACAGCACACACTGCTTACTGTTAACTAGCTGTTAGGAAGGCAGACGAGGAGAGACTGACAGAGAGAAAGAGGAAAAGAGGATGATTGCTTGGATTAATATCTATATAAATTGGTAGACAATTGGATTATAGTACATTAAAGAAACGGTTTGACATTTTGTGAAAGACCATGCTTTCTTTCCCGACGAGGAGATTGATACCACTCTCAGGTCTGTACGGTTAATATGAAGCGGTGGATTTTGTTATCTTTTCCAAGCTTCATCTAACGCTCGGCAAGAAGGCCAATCCCAAAATGTCAAACTATTCCGTTAAACATTGGCGGACCCTTGGAGAGTGCTGACCTGAGAGTTTCCCCTGAGAACATTGGGTATAAAACAAGCAAGTTGATGTAAATCATTTATACGTGTGCATGTGCCGGTGGACAACAGAAGCTCCCAGCAGGTAGCCCGGCCGCTCCGAGCCCCCTGCTCCCAAGGCGCAGCACACTGATGACATCAGCTGGTGTGAAAGTGGCCATTAGTTCCACCTCATCACTGTGGGACAAATATAGCAGCGAAAGGCTTTCATCAGACATGGAGGACAGCTGTAGTGAGGGGGCGGGAAAGGAAACCTGGCCAGATGATGATACACATTCACCGTATCCCTCCTCCTCCCCAAATCTCACTTCTCCCACTCCCTCACGATCACGCTGTCACCCCTGAGACTGATAACACCTTATGGCTGCAGCATATAGGCACATGATGCACACACACACACACACACACACACATATACACACACACCGGTTTATCTAATTCTACATTCTGTCCACACAGGAATCTCCTATTTTTTAGTATGTGATTATGGCTCAGCCTTTAAACGAGGCTTAGCAGCCGGATGAGGAGCGCTGCTTTTGTAATACCTGGAGCTGCATTATGAAAGCAGAGCAGCGACAGCACACAATACCATTGTCAGTGTAAGTCAAAACTATAAAACACCAAGACAAAGGATGTCTCTTGCCACCGCTGTTAGTCCTGATTCTATTATCTTTGGCCTTGAACCAGCAAGATTGTGTTTTCCTCTTGCAGTTGTGTAACTAAAGCTTTATTCCTGTGGCATATTACATTATTTATTACCTACTTATTCCACAGGTATCACCTAATAAGTGAAGAACAGGTGGCTGTGGTGTCTGATCAGACACCTGGCAGAGGGCCTTTTGAATGACAGGTGGTGAAGTCACTGCAGGGCACATCTGGAGGGGGGGGGGGGGACAGGATTTTCTTTTAGGTCTCTCCCTCTCTCTCTCTCTCTCTCTCTCTCTCTCTCTCTCTGTCTCTCTCTCTCTCTCTCTCTCTCTCTGTCAGCTTTTGATGTATCAGAGTAAGACACAGGAAGCCCTGATCTGCTCATAAGGGGGTTAGTTGGTTTTGTATGATCTTTATTATTCTAATCTTATTACAGGTCTTACGACCCAAAAAAAATCCAAAATGACAGATCTGGCGGAGCGGAATAATATTCATAGAAAAAAAAAATCTGAATTTCCAAGATTTAGGTCAGAAAATTAAAGGAAAAAATACTGAAATTATTATAATTTTTTTAAATCAAGGAACCGCATTGCTTCATTTTGCAAAGTTGGATCAGCCCCATCACACCACAGACGCCGCAGCTTGCCTTGTATTATGCCTGCAGTGGATGACCTAATCAAATTATACTTTGCACTCGGATTTAGCCATAAGTAAATACTCGTGATTTTAGCCCAGAAAAACAATAAGCATCCAGACTTTGAAGAGAATTTTTTTTGTGAATTGGGAACATACTGATTTAGATGAGGCGATAGCTTTTGTGCATCAGGAGCTACAACCCAGTGGACACATGCAATGTTCCAACTCCTCACTAACGTGTGCATGTGGCTTTGTCTGTGGTGTGATGAGGTTGAGGTTGAGATGAGGTACACGTCAGTGTAACAGGTGCAACAATATGGAACATGGTGATATCCTTGCATCTGTCTATTGGGTTGTAGTCCATGAGGCACAAAGGCTATAACCTCATCCAAATCAGTATGTTTTTTTTCCTCTGACAAAAAAATTAACAAAAAATGGATCTTCAATGTCTCAATGCTTATGGTATTTCTTTATTTCTAAATCTATGTGATTGTGATATGATTATAATGCAATTATCCGAGTATATTTTGAATAGGTCAACTTGAATTTTCAAGTTTTCTTCTCGTAAATTTGTGAGCTTTCTTCTCGCAAATGTACAATTTATATCTATCTATATTAGAAGTATTATTTTTATTTATTTATTTTTTTGACCTACAACTGTCCTAAATTGCCATCTTACTTAGTGGTTGCAGCAGTGCTCCTTAGGAAAATATGCAAATGCCTCAATGGCCAGGAACATGTAAATAAAGGCCAAACTATATTTAGTAAATGTAGTTTTAGTTATATTCAGTCACAAAGCCTACACACACGCATGCACGCACACATGCACACACACACACACACACACACACAGTGTACTCACACATACTTACATCACTGTAGCTCTCACCTCTAATCTGGAATGTTGTGACAACTGGGTGGTTGTTCTGAACTCTTGAACTCTCGTTCAAGCAAATCTAGTGAACCTGAAATGCATCTCTACTGCTTCATGTGGAATAAAATGGATCATAGAAAGAGGCAGATTTATGAGAATTTTAGGGCATTACGGCACTTATAATAGCCCTAATAACAGCCAATCTACTTCTATTTATAAATATTTACTATAATACATTCATCATTGTTTTGTTTGAATTATTGTTATTTAAAAATGTATGTTTTGCACAGTGCCACCAAGAGCCTCTAATTTGCAGTAGGAAGCCATCTGCTGCAGAACATGCATCCCTCTGATAAAAACAGACAGGTCTCTGAGAGGCATAACTGCATTTATTTACTCAGATTCAGAGACCCTGCTCAGGGATTGCATATAATAGTCAGACTCACAGACAGAAAAGAAAACAACTCGAGCCCACTTACTAGCCTTAACACATAAAGACTTATGAGGGCCTGTTTGCATTTCAGAGCCACCTAGGTGCCTTTTGTGAAGCTGTAGTGTGCTTGATGCTGAGTTGAAGAGGTGTCATATTTGGAGGTACTTAAGCATGCACTGTTTTGTTGTCTGTTCAAAGCCATGTACTTCAAACAAGCATGGCTTATTAAGTAGAGCTAAAGTTGCCAGGACACCTGTAGATTATTGTGGAAGTGATACGTCAAAAATCTCTTTTGTGTGCCACAAATAATTTCAAAGATGCTTGTGAGTTGTGCTGCTCTTACATCTGGTGCGTTTTGAACAGGTACACAGCTGACACACATGCAAAACTTTCACACATCTTAACCCAGAAATGGAGAGCAAATTTGTGACATCTTCAACATCTTTTATGTGCGTGCGTGTCTTTATGTGAAAAGATGAGCATCTGTTGTTCCAGGTTGGTCTGTCTGTATTTCCTTTAAAACGTGAGGAGATCATTAAACATGGGCCGCTACATTTTGTCCAGGTGTGTCGTACTCACATTTTCTGACTGATGTTTGTTTCAAACTGTGATATGCCAAGCACGTCTCCCGAACGCCGCGTCTATGTAAATGCTGCAATCTACCTGAAATGTAACTGAGGAGGCTGGAAATCAAGCAATTTAAATATAACCTATTTATCCCAAAAGGCTCAACAGGTATCAAGTGCAAGGCGCAGAGCAGGAAAAAGCACCTGACAACTGCATCAGCGTTCCCTATTGGCAAGATAGAAAAAAAAAAACCCATCCCAGTGAGACAAAGCGAGGCTCTGAACATTAGATCAATGGAGCATATTTAAAAGACATTAGAGAGCAGTCCTTCTGTCATATCCCTGTGATAAAGTACAGAAATCTAGCCTTCCAGCATACAGTACCATATCGCTATGAAGGAGATTCTCCAGTGTCTTTCCTCCCGTGCTCCATCTCCATCTGGGGAAGAAAGCATGGACGATGGCCAACGGTGCCAACATGCTAAGCTGGGCTTTGGGTCGTCCTACCCGACATTGGTCTCTCCCCAGTGGCCCGGGAGATGTCAAGGGGTGAGGGCAGAGGAAAAGGGATAGCTGCCGGCCCCGGAGCCCCTCATTCACTCTCTAACTTGCTAACATTAAAGAGATCTCTAATCACTGCGGGGACTTGGCCAATGATGTGCTTATCAAACGGCATATTTCAAAAAGGCATCTTAAAAGGCCCGAGGGCGAAGAGGCAATAAGAGCACATTTGTATGTGGATGAAAGGGAAAAGTGTAGACAGACCTTGCATCAGAATACAGAGGGGGGAGATCATTAGCATCTCCAGCAAAATATGCACTAGCAGAGAGGGAGAGCAAGGTAGAGACAGACAGGGAGAGAGAGGGAGAGGTGGTAGCGGGGTGGGGTTTGAGGGCTGAGGGAGAAAGAACGGTTCTCCATTCGTCCTTTTTTGTTTTACACAGTTCCCAAAAAGAATAAGAGAACAAATACATTTTTGAACAAAGGCAGGGCTCTTGAAGTGAAAGCCTGTTGGGGGCATGAGGTGGCTCCATTGTGGGTTACAACAGAGTGAAGCCACGACGCAACAGCACTCCCAACTCCTCTCGCGCTCCTCTTGCACCTCCCTAAACAGAACAGGCTCAGCGCGTGAGCTTTGATACGCGAGGAAGAGGATTGAATCAGAGCAAGAGGATACGATGGGCTACACAATTCCCTCGTACTTTGAGGGATACTGGTCGTCTGTCTTTATAGCATTTTGGTTATGGACTGTGACAATACTAGTTGAATTATTGTCTCTTAACATGACAAAAAAGGGCTGACAGAAGCACACTCTGTGGTTTTCACATTGAGGAAAAGAGTTTCCTAAAAGCATGGCAATGAGAAAGTTTTGATGTAAAATCTGCTGAATGGATCTTGGTTTGAAGCCAGGGACCAAAATAATGCCGTAAACAATGGCAGGAAATGACAGATTTCAAGATTTTAAGCCACACAAGGAGGCTTGAGATTTGCCCAGAAAAGCTGGATGTGGTTCTGAGTGGGGAACATAATCTTTTACACATCAAGATCATTTAACTCAGAGCGGAACCACAATGCTGATTTTTGTTTTGCTGTAGTATATCCTTTCACGTGTGTGTATTTAATGTATTAGCGCACGTTCAAAACCTGCCTGTTCATCAAGGGCTGATTGCAGCTTTCTCGAGAACCGCGCTTACAAACAACCTCCTGAGCAATACTCCTGCCATGACATAGTTGCGTCCCCTAGCAATGCTACAGTATACGCGTCTTTGGCTAACAGCTAGCTTTCGAAAGTTACATCGCTGATGCTTGACATGTTTGAGTTTGCTACAATGTAACATCTCCGGTCTCTCCGGTCTGTCTTTCTTCATCAGTTCTTGAATGTACTGTAGCGAGCAACAGAAAGCGAGTTGTACCCAGCATGCCGTCTGCCGGTGTAAAAGTTAAATTTCACAACCCGCTACACATTAGTGTACATAATAAACTACTAATAAATATGTCATGTAGATCTCAAGAGCTCGCACCCGTCACCGCACTTCCTTGGGTTCTCAGCAACACACTCGCCACGTGTGAAATCGAGAAAATTGAAAGACAGACAGACAGACAGACCGATATTTCTTCCATTTTTAGCAAGATCAATTCAATCGTAGCAGTGACGCTGATTTCCGCCCATTGCTCATTTTTGCTGCCTGTTGCTCTATCATTTAGCAGAGTTTACACACACACACACACACACACACACACACACACACACACACACACACCTGCAAACTGTGTCAGCAGATGAGAGGGTGTTGTCCAGGTAGATCTGTTTCATGGGGACGCTGAGCTTTAACTAAGAGAAAACAAAGCAGAACCACGGCTGCCAACACGGCAAATTTCACACAATTACACACTTGCAACATGCACACTCCAGGAAACAACTACATTAGTCAGAGTCTATAGACAGTTACTGTGTATATGGCACACAAATGCCTGCTTACATATGCGCACCAACACACACACACACACACACACACACACACACACACACACACACTCACACACACACACCTCATCACACCCAATTTAGAAAGTCAATTTGGGATCAGGAGACCAATTATCTTAATTATTTTCCCTTTCCCTCCGTCACTCTCTTCTACTTGTTTTCGTACTTTCTATTTTAGCTGTGTTTGCATTTGTGAGTATTTTGGTTAGTGCATTTCACAACACAAAATTACTCCAAAGCTCTGAGAGTAAAACTTAGGAGGGTTCTTGTCTACATAGGCTAAAAAAAACAAAGCTGTTTTATTTTCATTCTCAAACATGTAGCAAGAATTTTTTTTGCCTAGGGAACAGTGGCAGATGAATAATGATGGCATGAAGAGGCTGTTATTATATTCTGCTTGAAAAACCAAAAGAAACGGCAGTTAAACCTTCAGGGCCAGTCTGTTCAGCTGCACCCATGCAACAATTCTGCCTAACCTACACGGATATTGCCCAATTGTGTGTAACAGCTCATTTGCTACGCGGTGACAGCATCTCGCCAAGCACATTTGCAGAAAAGAAGGTAATTATCACATGATGGATTTCACCTGCACTCTGTGAAAATAACCCTGTGCATGTCTAAGCACAGTCGGTTTAAAATATAGCGCTCCAAAAAAAAAAAATCATTTTTCTAACAGCATACAGAAGAGGGATTTTTTTTTTTTTTTTTTGCTGGAAGTCTGTGTATTCAACAGTAAAGGCCAGTGTGTATCATAAAATCTAAAATGAAATGGAAATTTTGATAAATTTAATATCTTCAAGAGCATGTTGGATCTAGATAAGAAATCCTCATCTTCACTGTTTATAGGCATGGGAGTCATGCATTAGTGTTATCATTAATACAGGGTTCAATTGGAGAACAGCGATTAAAACGGAGTTTCTATAAGATCATGCTGTGCAGATTTTCCTCAAATGAAAGGGTGGCTCTCTGTGATGTGAAATTGTGGTAAAAATCCACTAATAATTTGCACACAATTAACATATAAGATGATGCAATATAGATGTTCATGTATGAGGGATGTACGTACATGATGAAATGAAGGGTGCGGTGTAATGACTCTGAATGAAATGGTTTGAAGTACCAATGGAAATATTTGAAAGCACAGAAGTAGGAAAATAAAGTATGAGAACAAATATACATATATATTCATATTTTTATTTATATTTCATTTCTGGGAGGATATCTTGTACACCAAATATCCCATTGGCAGTTAAGCGCATTCAATGTGTTTAGAAGCCAGAAACAGTCACTTGTTTTAACAAACACAAATACAAAATAAAGATAACCACAAAATAATGAACTGCATGTATATAACATACAAAAGAATCCCATGCCTACTCAGTAGGTAACTTCAACATTCCAGCTCTTGAAGATGTGGATATTTACACTTAAGTTTTACAAAAATATACTTTATAGTTTTTCTCCTTTTTTGCTTACATTCTAATGAAATGAAGCGGTGCCCTCATAGCTCGTCCCT
The DNA here is from genome assembly GCA_943593645.1 of Bovichtus variegatus. Taxonomy (NCBI): domain Eukaryota; kingdom Metazoa; phylum Chordata; class Actinopteri; order Perciformes; family Bovichtidae; genus Bovichtus; species Bovichtus variegatus. The sequence continues at coordinate 8,423,810 of CALSCE010009297.1, read as the reverse complement.
TTTCCTCCCTCTGAGTATGACTTACATTCTGTAACAAAAATATTCCCTCAACCCTTAAGGCGAGATGCAGTGCATCCTCTCTCGCGCTCAGCCGAGTCACAACATCAGCAAGGCTTCACAAAAAGGCACCAAATAACGGGAGCGTTTGTCTTGTTTAGTTTTTTTTTTTTTAAATGTTTTTTTTTCCTTTTCTCTATTTTTCCATATAACCGAGCGATATGTCACATGTGAGAAAGAGAGAAAAATATAGTACCAGTGGATGATATTTACAAACAGAAACTAACATCACTCTTACTCATGCTTGAATACTTAAGTGCTTTTTTTTCAAACAATGTCAAAACGAATCACAGCATCATCACTACATAATAGAGAAAGTATGTAGAAAATATGGCCCTGCTCACTTCAAATAATACAATGCAAATATGCAAATCATTTTTCACATCAATGGTACCAAAGAATGATAAAAAACGGAACATGGCACATGTACAATATACATATATGGTAGCTTATGTATATCATTCAATGTCTTTTGTACTGTTTGAGTGCCTGCAAGGGCGAACGTGCCACAACTGCTGGCAATCTGTTTGTCTCTTGGTTTTTCTGTACCTAATAGTAGAGACCCGTCAATGCCGGTTTCTACGGTCTATCTGTTGAGTCCCTTATGCATTTGAAGTGCTGCATTTGTTTTACAGAAACAAAAAGAAATTCCTTTTCATCTTCTATTGTCTTTGCCTAGTCCTTGACATGTGTCTTTTTCTCTGTTTCAGGTAAATCTCAAGATTCACCTAACACTGCACAGGGAGCAGACAGAAAAGTGCTTTTTGGAGGGGAAAACAAAGTCTTTTGATGCTGAGTTCTTTCCCCTCAAAGAACCTTAAGGAAGGAGAGGTGCACAGAGACTATGAAAAGTTTTTATTAAAAGTCTTTCTTAGCAGATCTCGATTGTCCTTGGGGAGAGAGTGGTCTGCATGTCTGATAGCGGGGTGGGGACGGGGGAGCTGTAGATGTTGGAGGCGACTGAGGAGGGGAAGGAGGAGGCGATCTGGGACTGAAAGGTGCTGGACATGGACACTGATGGGTAGGTGGTGGCGATGGAAGGAGAGGGATAGGAAGTGTGGACGGGAGAGGAGTAGCAAGAGGTGACGGGAGAGGGGTAAGAAGACACTGGAGATGGGTAGGAGGTGATGGGAGAAGGGTAGCTGGAGGCAGGTGAAGCAGCTGATACGGGCGCTGCTGTCACCACCACTGCTCCTGCCTTCTCTGCTTTCTTGTCCTTCTGCCGTAGGTGGATTTTTGTGTGCCTCTTCCTCTCATCACTGCGGGCAAACTTGCGTCCGCAGATTTCGCAGGCGAAGGGCTTCTCTCCAGTGTGAGTGCGGATGTGGGTTGTCAGGTGGTCGCTGCGGCTGAAGTTGCGCATGCAGATGCGGCACTGGAAGGGTTTCTGGCCCGTGTGGATGCGAATGTGACGTGTCAGCTCATCAGAACGGGAGAAGCGACGATCGCAGGTCTCAACGGGGCAAGCGTAGGGCCTCTCGTGAGGAGGTGTCTTGCTCGGCCGTGTGGGGTACTTGCGCATGCGGCTGGGCTTAATCAGCTGGGACTGGTAGACACTCTTTAAGTCCTGGGAACCAGTCTGGGTGGCAAAGGCCTTGATGGTGGACAGAGGAGTGAGGGAGGGCTGGCTTGACTGACTCTGGAAGGGCTTTTGGTCAGGGGGCACCAGGCTGATCTCTCCCTGCTGCTGAGGGAAGAGGTAGTCAGGAATCATGGGCACAGGGAAGCTAGTGTTGCAGGTTTTGCCATTGGGGTAGGCCGGAGGAGGGTACTGCACAGCTCCAGCTGAGCTGGCAAAAGCCTGGCCCTGGTCCGGGAAGATGTCAGAGTTGGGACTGGAGTAGGTTGGGGCCGCTGAGTAGATGGGGTTGGGCTCGCTGTGGTGAATGGAGGAACTGAGGCTCTGAGATGAGGAAGAGGTAGAAGAGGAGGAAGTGGAGGACTGGATTGATAAAGAGGAGGACGAGGTGGTCTGTGAGGCAGCGGAGGAAGAGCTGGGGGCAATATTGCCCATCAGACCAGTGAACAGGCCCAAGATGGGCTCCGCCCAGAGGCTGTTGCTGCAGGTGGTGGCAGGCTCCAGCGTGAAGCGGCCTGTGTAAGAGATGGGGGGCAGCCTCTGGGTGGGGTAGGTCTGCTCTCCCACTGACTTGTCACAGTTGAAGGGGATATCAGGTAACGTATCTGCAGGGAGAACAGAGAAAGAGGAGACATTAATCAAACTGTCAATATGCAGAGGGAGGGTGAGGAGGAATCCTGCCAGAGCACTGGACAGTGTGTCACCCCTCACTTCTGAGACAGATCAGTCTGGTGCCCACACAGAGAAAACCCCTCCAACTAAACTCTTTCCCCCTAAACTCTAAAACTGTCCTCAACCTCAGCAAGGGCTGCTGTGCAAGCTTTCTATGCTCGCATTTTCCTCTGCTCACACTCTCTCGATCTTTCTTTCATTCTTTCAGTCTTCCTGTCTTGCGCACACACACACACACACACACACACACACACACACACACACACACACACGCGCGCACAAACGCGCGCACATTCTTGAAGCCCATCACAGAGCCCGAGGCAATTGATTACCAAAACTGCAGTTCAGCTGGTTTAAGGAATGCAATTTGAATTGAGCTGTAGGAGTGTCTAGAGGCATGCGGTGACTGAGCAGTGTTGAGTCCTCTGAGAGTTGACAGGGATTTAGAGCTATCGATAAATTGATATAAAGTCAGATGCTTTTTTTTTATTTAGCTGTTTTTGTTCATTTGTGAATATTTATTGCATTATTGTATTGTATTATGTTCGGTCAATTAAAATTAAAATGTACTTGTAGCCTGCAATTTCACTCCAAGTATAACATTTCTCACCATAAGCTATGATGAAACAATTTAATACTTGTAACTGAAAATCTGTCTCAGCTGTATTCATATGATACATCAATAATGTGAATTAATAAAACACAGCAAAATATGTAAAATAATTAAAGTTATGCAGCTGTTTATTTCACTTAACTCTTTTCTTGGTTTAGTGTAGCTCAGCAGATGTGCCGTAATCTTTAGTTCAGTTTTACATGCAGCACATAGCACAAGAGGCATAATAGACAAATCTCCAGATCTTACCTCCAGCAAGGTGGTCGTACTGATCTCCTGCCTCCCCGGAGCCAAAGCCAGCACCTTCGGGTGCGGAGGCGGTGAGGAAGGGGGTCCCTGCAGAGCTGAGCATCATCACCTCCTCCAGCTTGGGATAGTTATCCATGGGGGAGTGAGGGAAGCTCAGCGGCTCTGAGATCTGCAGGGCTGGGAGGATCATCTCGGTCTTGGCTGCAGCCATCCTCTGCTGGTGCTGGAGCTGCGCTGGTGGCTAGTGATAAGTGCAGGGAGACTGGATGCACGCTGGCCGTGTGGTGCCTCGCAGGTGGAGGGAATCACTTAGCCCAGCTGTACACTTCTGCTGATGTCGAGGAAGATGCTGTTTTCTGTCTTGCTCCGTGACTCTTGTTCTCCAGTTGTCCTGTTGTTTCCTTTTTCTCTCAGAGATGAGTAAAGATCCACTTGTCTTTTCAGAAAAAATCAAAAGTGTCCTTTATACTCATTCCCTAAGATCCATCGAAATTAATCAACAGATCAATCTTGATTTTGTATCTATGTATTAAATTACTTATCCAATCAGGTTTTGACCCTCTTGGATGGATATGTTTTGAATTGACTTTGTACTTTTGTTGTGATATTTCTCAGTAAGGGAGTTCTATGTGTTTGTCTATCTAGCTCTGCTCTAACGGTTGCTCTTGTGGGCTCTCAGGGCTCTCTCTGAGCTGAGAGGCTTCCCTGCTAGTTTTATACCCTCTTGCCGTGACGTAGATGTCCATATTTGGAGCGGAGGAAGCCCATATTTAGGCACTGCAGTGGAGGACACATGACGCTGGCCTGGGGGAAAGCAGAGTGGAAGGACTTTATATTAAGCTCTCGCAGTAAATTGCGAAGACAACGCCGCTCTTCCTCTCTCCCGAATCAATGTATCTTCATAGCAGAAGAGCTCCGCGAGACAGCAGCATAATTCTTGCTCTCTCCCCGTCGCCCAATAGATTTTATTTGGATTTCCCATCTGTGCAGCAGGCTGCGCTGCTGCCGGAAAGCCCGACTCCGCCGTGCCTTATAAGGTCGTGACTACATAAGGACCTATTCCGGTGGGTTTCCATTTCCCTGTCCTTATTTGGAACTTCCTGAGGCAGCGCTGATCGCTGCTTGGCAGTGAATGAGAGGCTGGAGTGCAAATCATGTCCAGCGCTCACAATAACTAATGTCAGCAGCAGAATCCTGCTTCTCTGTTTTAAAGCACAGCTTCAGCTCAACTATTAGACTGTATGTGAAAGACTTTGTGCAACAGACGAACTGCTTTACATGTGTTTTGTTAATGTTTGAAAGTTGAAGGCTGCATGGGTTTTACGCTACATAAGAACTAAACCTATTTTAATCACAAATGCAACACTTCTGTGTATTTATGAAACACATAGGCCTACATTTTTAACCCAAACAAGCAAACATAATATCAAAGTATATTTTTTTTAAAAAAACGCGACTTTAACCTCCCTTTTTAGGCTGGAACATAGTTTTCACACATTGTTATGGTTGGAAACTATTGCCGTGCATTTCTATAGGTCTCTAGGCTTATTGATCATGAATAATTAACCGACATGTTAAATTGATTTTGACATTTGATAGCCTATAAGGGAGTGTATTTATAAGGCTATGAGCTTAAAAATATAGGCTGTGCAAACTGCTGGCTGGTAGCAAACTTCCTCTGAATTAACTTTCCATCTCTCTCGGCTGTGTCATTGATTAATGAGAACAGATAGCCGCGGATGCTGACGAGGTGCGGGGCGATCTGTCTAATTGAGGGGTGTCCCCGGCTCAATATTCGGGGAATCTCTCTGCCACTCAGCGGTCTAATGGGCCGCATTAACAACGCTGCGCACAGCTGCCAGGACGCCTGCGGGATACCGATGTTCCCCCCGGCTGCTCCAGCTTCGACTGGCGCTCCAGCACTCCTCGGTGGATGCTGACGGGAAATCAATGTGTTTCCCTTGCTGCTGACTGGATCTATATACGAGCACCCTCATTGGGAAACATCGGGGGCAGGACACGTTGAGGTGGCCTGCGAGAGAGAAAGAGAGAGAGAGAGAGAGAGAGAGAGAGAGAGAAGGAGAGATAGAAGAGAGATGCTGCTGATGCATTGGACAGGACAGGACAGGGCAGCCCAGGTGAGACTCTCCGTTATTCCAATATCATTTGATTTAGACTCAAAATACTGATTTCATAGCTCTCAAACAATTTTCAACTGACCTTTATCTACAGGAGCTAGTGTCACATGGATATATTCACAATCACCCTAATCCGAGGATAAAGTGATACATTTCACTGCAAGAGATAGATCGATAGATGGATATACAGTAAATGAAAACAAAACCCAATTCAGGTACACATAGTAGGTTTCTGGTCTTTACTGAATTACATTCTCTCCCAGGCGTTTCCCATTCAGCCTCTGGCAAATCTTCTGTTTACCCCTATTAGACTGATAGCACAATTCTGTCATATATTATGGATGATCTGGAGCAGAGGCTCCTTCACAAAATCCAAATAAGCCTGAAGTAGAGGGCGCAGCTGGATAATGTGTAATGTTGTTTATTCATACAGTCAGATACGTAGAAACTCTCAAATCTAATCACTTTTGAAGGTAAATGTGGCACTGCACAGCGGTGTTGTTTTTTAAGAGGAAACTGGTGCTCCCACTGCACACGCACGCTCCACAAACCTGAGTTTACATTTTGTTTTTCAGCAAAGGAGATGCCACTGTGCATCCTCACCTGAAGAAACGAAGCCCAGAAGCTCAGGACACGACGATGGTGAGTTGTACAAAGTGACTGCGTGGCAGGGCTGTGATACCAAATCTAAACTCGTGTCTGCATCCACTGCTCTCATGCATCAGTTACCAAGGTCGATACATTTGTGGCAAAGCAAAGAAGAAAGAGCAGAGAGAGCAGATGAGAGAACTCATCATCTGATGACAAAGTAATAAAATCAGGTTAGGGAAAACTGTCGGAAAAGTAATAAAGTAATAAAGATGATAAACAGTTCACAGTGGATGTTTGGGCCTCCCTTCACTCTGATGCATGGAGGGGGTGGAAGCCAGATGCTGTAAGGGCAGGGGAAGGAGAATTAGTCTGTGTGTGTGTGTGTGTGTGTGTGTGTGTGTGTGTGTGTTTGTGTGTGTGTGTGTGTCTGTGTGTTTTTGAGTCAGCTGGTTCATTCTCCTCTGTGTGTTCCCCATTGCTGCCCACACAAACCAGCCAGAGGAGTCCTCGCCTGATGAAACTCCAACGCTCTGCCAGCCGGTGAGAAAGAAAGGCTCTCCCTTTACCTACGAAGTCACCACACCCCTGATCACACACACTAACACACCCAGCACGAGCGCTAGTTGATATTTAATCATGGCCCAATCTGCCACGGATGAAAGATGCGGAAGTAGATAGGTAGACGAGAGGAGTTGGAACATAAAAAAAAAAGGTAGATGGGAGGGAGAGAGCGAAAAGAGATGTATAGATCTCGAGGAGATGGAGGCTGGTTCAGAAAAAGAGATGGAGAAGGTGGGAAGGAAGGGTGAGGGCAATAGAAAAATAGAAAATAGAGAGAGCGAGAGAGAATCCTCACACCCACATACTGTATGTGGGAGCAAATACCAAGCTTTGTGCTGGTATTTTGTCAGCAGCCAATGCTAGGCAGTCACTCAGGGAGACAGGACAGAGAGACAGACAGACAGACAAACAGACACTCCTGCTTCTCAGTCACACCTCCTCTCCTCCCAGGCCGCCCACAACGACCAGTGGTGCAATCCCTCCCCATTAACATACAGGTGTGTTCAGCCTCGTGTGCTCCCATGATGGGCGGACCAAGATTAGAGGGTGGACGATGACAGTTACCAAAGCCTGCATGTTACATAATGTAGCAGAGAGGATGGGGAGGAGGGAATACTGTAATGACAGAGAGAAAGACAGAGGACCTGGTTATTTTGAGCAGAGATAGTTGTATTATGCCAAGCGGGAAGGGGAGAGTGTTGGATTTTAAGATGATAAAAAATGAAATGTTGTATTGATGTGTTGGGATGATAGCACACAGGGAGAGTTGATAATTAAATGGGGGAAGAGCGGCAGCCTGATCGTCTCGGGCAGAGTGACATGCTGAATATTAGCCCATAGCCTTAGAGTGATGGGGAGAGGAGCAGAGAACATGATCGGAGGGTATTTGATAAATGTCATTTTTCTCCCAGCTTTTAAAATGACGCCAGCAGGAGTGTGCAGCCTGACCTTTTACACACAGAGTGAGATGTGCCCGGGAAAAGACAAACAGGCGTGAGAGGGATAAAATCTGTCGGAAGCGTTAAGGAAACTGGCAGTGTAAAGAGGTCGCAGAAAATCTCCGGACTAATTGACATGCATTAAAAGCCAAATGGATCTAATGGGATTCTGGATACCATCCATCACTGTATGTCTTTTTAAATACTTGACACCTCGACTCAGCTCTCCAGTCATCATAAACCAGTGCTCACTTATTGAAATCTAAGACGGCCCATTACAATACAATGCCTAAGATTACAGTGCACCACCTGTTGCTGCGCTGAAGCAGCCAGACAGCTCCTACTCTGTTCCAGGAATGCAGCTGTGGAATGCTAGCCTTGTGTGAGCGGCGTATGATTATGTGGGTAAGATCACACGTTTTCTTTTACTCGCACTTCACAGTCACTGCAGGCGTCCCTCCCTGTCGTATTACCTCCAAGTCCGTGGAGCAGGATAGGTGTTAGCATATCACACAGAAGCAGCTTCCCGGCATCGAATAGCCGCTCAATCTGCTTATCTGCCTGTTGTTGCCTCCTGAAGGTGGTAGGTGACAGAGAGACAATTACCAAACACAGCACAAAGCCAACCCCACCGCGTCCCCGGGGATGTGACTCACTGGGCCCCTGGCCTGTTTGTTTGATGCTTCTGACAAAAGATCTGACCTCCGACCTTTCAGCTCCCGATGAGTCACCGGTAGCACGCTGAAAGACGGGGCTTCCCCACACCATAGCGGTCACAGTACAGCAACGGGTAACATTTAAAGGTTGTCACAAAACACTTTCTGTGTTTGTCTGAGCTGTGTATACCATAAATTGTTGGCGACAAGACTCCAGCGTGTTGCCAGAACTGATGTAAAATAGGTTAGCTCTGTGCATGGCATCTTCAGTGTTGCACTTTTGAGGTGATTGTTTTGGGTTTGAGAAGCTAATGCATTAGCTTTGCAGATCAAGTCAATGACCACTGAAGCCACTGCTCAAAATAAAATATTCTATTAAAAAAATGAATGTTACCCTCCTAGATAAGTAAAGGCACCCGTTATTGATGAGAATTGGCTCATTAAGTCAAGTACTGTACTCAAGTAAAATATTGGGCTCCTTGTACCCCTTGTTTTTTTATACTTTATACTTCTACTCCACTACATTTCAGAGGGAATTCATTCTTATTATTTACTTTTCAGGTGAAGGTTGTACATGACAAACATATGATGGTTTTTGTAGCAGAACTTCTTTTTCTAACCTGCCCCATTAATCGTCTCACGACCCCTCAGATTAATCTTGTGACCATTTCGGATCCTAGACAAGAGTAAAATGCTGCTGAATGAACAATCTCTTAATATCATATATATCAGTTTAAGAGGCAATTTTTCTGCAGGACGAGTACTTTTACTTTTGATACTTTAAAAACTGATGCTTAAATAAGATTTTGAATGAAAGACTTTTACTTTTAAGTCAGTATTTTTACATCGCGGTATTGGTAGTTTAACTCAAGTCAGTCCCTATATGGAGAAGAAGTCCGGCACAGACCAGACCAGATTAATTTAAAGTTTACTTCAAAGCTGCCTGGATGTTGTGCCTTGTTGCACCGGGACAAAGCTCCTTATTGGCTGATTGACTGAGCTGACTAAAACCAACTGCTCTCCACACTGCTGACGTCTTCATGTGGACAGCAAGACAGACAGGAAGAGATGAGGAGCGAGGGAGGCAGAAAGACGTGGCCTCAGTGTCCAGACTGAGCAGCAACTGGTTTGTTGTCTTTAGTGAACACGTTCGGGTGTGACTCATGTGCATACGTACTCGGAGCAGACAGAAAACATCCAAACTCACAGACCTGTTTTTATTCTACTACAGTCTTCAGATTTTTGTCGGGAGTTTAAACTTTGCTTTAGTCCACAGTCACATGGAGCTCTGCCAGTCCACATCTGTTTATGTGGAAGCGCGTGGGTTTATTATTGCATCAGACAGTCACGCCATCACCCTTTGCTCACTGCTTGGCCCTTGACGATTTTTTAGAGCATGGCAAGAAAGGGGAGATCGTTTGGTTTTATCTTTTCCTCTCTGAACTAAGAGCAATAAACACAAGGCCTGAGCTACTGAAAATTTGGTAAACTTAACCTGAATTCACCCTGTCTCTCAAAGGATGACCTGTCTAAACCCTGTGTTATACAAACAGGCAGGCAAGGCATACGCACGTACACACACCCTCACATACACACACACACAAACCATTAAGGAGTTTATTTTGAGTTTTGAGTGAGATCAGAACTTGCCAAGGCAAAGAGTCTCCTTGGGTCCAATGGCCAAATCTTTTCCCAATAACTGGCTGTGAAGTGAAAATGACAGTCGTAGAGAGGCACATCTGCTCAGGTGAGAGTTATTTGTTTTGTAGTGTCGGAGCTGAAGTAAAGTGAAGGAGTAGAGAGGCTGAGAGGCAGAGAGATAAATGGGTGAGGAGAGATACAGAGGCAGAGGAAGTGATGGATCGGTAGAGCCAGAAAGTGACGGAGACAGAGAGTGAAAGAGAAAGCAACTGTCGCTGGGTTGTTGACAGGTGGGCCTCAGGGCAGGTACGACAGGTTGATTCAGGTAAGCCCCTCTCCCTTCTCTCCCCTCCCCCCCTCCACCATGCAACCCTCCCCTCTACCCCAGCTGGAGACTGCCGTTGCGGGATCGCCTACAGGGCTGAGGAGACAGGTCTCCATCAGATTGCCCCGCAACCCTTTAAAATCATACGATAATCATTTAACTCCGAGTGCCATACGTCAACAGGCATGACGGCTGACGAGGCAGGCAGACAAGACGACAAACAACCGTAACGGCAACACCCGTTGTATGCTTCCAAGGAAAAATAAAAAAACAACAAGGAATGGAAGGAGGAAGAAATGAATAAATGAATAACTGTCAGAAGCATTTGGCTTATGGGACAATGGTTTTTAAAAGAGTTGATGCTCGGGGGCCAAATGTCACTTTGGGTCATTTGGACTGAAGATTCCACAACAGTGGTTAAGTTAAACTCTGCAGCAGCCAGACAATAAAGCATCTTGACTGATAAGTAATTATAAGTAATCTAATTTTCTCTATCTATCTATTACAAATGAGCAGGGTCAGAGTTGTCTCTCTTTCTCTCTGTTCATGCGAGGGCTTGGAAACGACAGGGTGTGCAGGTTAATGGTGCAACTGGATTAAGGAGACTAGATTCATACATAATGCAGGCATTTACCTTAATGGGAGAAACGTGACTGAGGAGCAGTGTTTACATTAAAGGAGGGTGAGAGTTCAGCTGAGCCGAGGGAATGTTTTTCTGCCTACGCTGGCGGCAGACGGTGTAATGAATTTCTATAAAGCGCACTGCAAATAAAAATAAAGACACACAAAGGAGATTGCATGTTGATGGTTGTCGGGTGATGCTGACAAGGAGAAATGGGCGAGGATGGCGTTGAGACTTGCAGTAGTGTACACTTTGTGAAAGACATCAAGTAGCCTCAGCCTGCCTTAAGTTTTCTAGATTATGGAACAATAATCTCAATTAACTCCCAGGATTTTAACACGAGGAGGACTGATCAAACAGGAAGTGAAAAGCTTTTATATATTATCTTTATCGCTCGCTTTTCAACAAGACTCCACACACAGGTCGCGACAAAGACACACACCAACGTGTTACATTATTTGTGTTTGTCTTGTTATCCAAACACAGCGTGCACTCACACACACACATGATCATGTCCGAGGGCCGACGCGAGAACATGTATCCACAAGTGTGCTGACGGCACACACCCTGCATATAGCCTGACATTCTCTTGGCCGCAATACACCACACAATTAAAATAAATCTCCTACGAAGGCCACATGGTGCTGCTTCTTCTAACAGCTAGACAGGGGAACAACTCCATAGCAACACCGGAGAAATGTTTATGTGTGAGAATATTTGGATATGCACTGTTGGAAACATAAACAGGCTTAGTTTCATAATTTAGTTAGGAACAGGATTTCTCTCTGTATTGACTTAAAGAGTCAAAGAAAGAAAATTACGTGAGTTGGAAAGTCATGAACTTCCATTTTTCTCGCAGTGGGATTGTGACAGTGTGTGTTCTCATTACGAGCACACAGACAGCCCTCCATGGGTCTCACTCTCCGAGTCTCTCTCTCTCTCTCCCCATCTATCTCTGCATTCCCAGACAGCTTTAGCAGTTCAAACCCTCGCACTGCGGCATTGTCACACACCACACTGGTTGCCATGGAGAAATAGTCCTCCTGGTCTCCAAGGTACCCGAGTCTATTGTCTTTGGCTTCTTTATTTAGATGAAAACATGATTTGTTGGAAGAGATCTACTTGTTTTTTTGCTGCTTCTCTTTGCTGCCTTTTCTTTCTTCTTCTTCCTCCACACGAGCATCAATGCAACGTCGCATGATGTGTATTGTTTCATTCTTCTCCTTTCCAGGAGTTTGACTATGCGCATGTGTGCGTCAAGCTCGCCTGATGTTTTGTAGCAATTAATTTCAGTGTGTCTGCATGTCAGGGCCCCAGGAGGGGGGCTGTATAAAAGTTTTCCCCATTGCCACAACTCTCGCCAGGGCTTATAATTGCCTTCTATTACCAGGGCTGGGTGTCACAGCCTGTCTGTCACCAGGAGACTCTCAACTAGCGACAGATGATGAGGAAAAGGAGTTGCAGTTTTCTTACTGCTGCTCTTTTTGGCAGAATAGATAATACAGGATATATAAATATACAGTAAATAAGCGTATTGTCCTCCAACTATGTGGCCCGGCTTGATGTGTTATGCAAAAAGTTCACCAGCAGTGATGTATGCAACTGTATTGTTGGAGAGGTTGATTTGGAGACGCCTGTATAAGAGTGGTCCACTCACAGAAAACAAGCTAAAGGTGAGCCACATACCAAATAATAAAGAGAACTTTTCAGTGACTCTAATGTGGCTTTAAAAAGCAGCTGTGAGGGCTTACAAACACTTACAATCAGCGAGCTCCAACCTTTAACCCCGTTTGTTTGCATGTTTCCAGCTCCACTCACAGCTGTCAGCAAGCTGCTACTTCTGTAGTCGCTGGCAGGCCGACTGAAAACAAAACAGGAAGTGACATCACATCCGTTGCTCCGTGATATCACAGGGCTGAGTCGGAGAAAACGATAGAGTGAAAGGAAGAAAAGAGACAGAGAGAGTAGCGCGGCAGAGCGGCTGATGGGTGGAAAGAGGAAGCTGTCTGTGTTTCGTTCTCATTCAGTGGCTGTGGCTCAGACATCCCAGACTCTGTGGTCTTGTTTAAGGCCAGCCAGACAAATAAACTGATCCACTTTAAGTCACTTATCTACTTAATCAGAGGGGCTACAAACACAGAGTGTTTACCCATTGATGACCGTCTTGAATCACCACATATAAAGTTTTTTTTGGAAACTTTATAATCATACATAAATATTTTTGGGCTAGACTTTGCTCACGTCAGCAGTTGCTAAACATTCGCTCAGTTCATTCTTACATCTGCCTCTTGTTTCCTGCACTTTGTGTAACTTTTAAATAGCTACAGATTAATTCAGTTTCACTAGTGTTAATTTGAATTATTGGAATTTGGATGGTAATAAGAACAATTTTTCACCTTTACTTTTAAAAGGCAAATAAACAGAGGAAATATGTGTGTTTGAGATACAAAGATCTGCTCTGTGTATGACCTGCCAGTTCACACAGATACACTTACATTTCTGGTTTTTTTTGCATGCAAGGTGATGCAAAAGTGGAAGGAGAGGTTCTGGAAACTGTGACGCTGCGCTTTGTCAGTGCTGGGTGCAAGGCAGGGTTAGTTACTATTGTGTGCCTGTGTGGTAGAAGCGTGAGGCAGCATGTTCCTCTGGCACGGAGGCGAAACACTGAATGGAGTGGGTGCAGGTAAACATGCTAAAACAGGCCCTCTAGGTAATTTTGCTGCCTTGTTGACATGTTTCATGTTTGTACACCTACTTTTTCTCAATAACTGACGTCATACTACCTCTGACTTTTCAGTGTTTGGGATCTGGCGGTTAGAGAAATAATGCTTCAGCATTTTAATGTGAAAAGTCAGCAAAAAATGGAGAGAAATCTTGATCTGACCATAAATGTGCATGTGTGAAATACTCAGATTTGAACTTTTGAATCTGCTCAAACGAGAAATAGATAACTTCCTTCTCAGTACCTGAATCATTTAAGTTTCTGTAAATCTCTTTGAAGGGATTTTTTGAAAGAGTCTGCCCACCTTAATCCCCCCATGAGATACATACACACATGTGTTTCATCACCCATTACCCAACATTTGTTGCTATGATGATGACGATTGTCTTGATGATGGTACTCTGTCTGGGCTTGGTCAGAGCCATAAATAGGCTCAAACTGTTTTGAAAGCAGGCTTCATTTCTGATTTTCAGAATGGGGAACTAGAGAAAATTAGTCAGAGTAGATGTGTCGAGATGCTGACACTGACTCCAGATCAGTTCCACGTAATGGTTTAATAGGGAGATTGAGCCTACAGGGGTTAATGGAAAGACGGTCCAGCAGCAGCGTTTAGAGGAAGGGCGGTGTTTAAAACATTGAAAATGTCAAAAGGAGATGGCATGCTGAGAACAGGACAAATAAACCAGCAGTTGTACTGTATGGGCTGTTGGGAATAGCCAAGCATGTCCACACACACACATGCATAAACCCATATCTCTCCTCTGTGAAAAAGCCAGCGGGGAGAAGGGGAAGCGGGTGAGTGGGAGAGAGGGGAGAAGGAGGGGAGGACTGTGGGAGAGAGGCAGGAGGGAAGGGAGAGGAGGTCTGGAGCGAGTCCAGGGGAACTCCAGACTGCTGTTACCCAACATGCTCTCTCTCAACAGGGGCTGGGAGACTGACTGCTGCTGCTGCGGCTGCTGCTGGAGAGACCCAGAGAACAGGGAGGTGGGGCACACACCCCCACACACACACACACACACACGCACACATGATCTCATGTACACTCTCACCCCCTGACACACACTCTGCCAGGGCTGTGTCGCCATAGTAACACAATGACCCTGGCCTTACTGTTGAACTCCACAGTCAGAGTCTGATCTCCTGCTGAGCTCTGAGTAGTGGGGTGGACTAAATCTGCCTATTTATAGCCGGCCATGTCACTCATATTGTACGAGACAACACAAACTTTACGACAAAAAGAGCTAATCTGCTTTTTTCCAAAGCCCCACCACATCTACCTTACTTCGGCCTATCTATAGTCCCACTCTAGCAGAGGGACAGGGATGGTGCGAGTTAGGGATGGAGAGACAGAGCTGGGAATAAATGAGAGGGAATGAGAGGGAATGAGAGAGAATGAGTAGGAAGCAGGAAGTTACAGAGAAAAAAAATGTAATAGAGGCTAAGAGAGTGACGCTTTACTGCCTCTGATTATGTGTTCATCTTTTCTTTAACCCCATAAACCAAAATGAAGTCAAAGGATTTTAAAGTTGTTTACTGATATTTTCAATACTTTTAAGGATTGTATTAATTAGTGTGTGTGTGTGTGTGTGTGTGTGTGTGTGTGTGTGTACGTATATATATGTACACAGAGTATATGTTCATATATGTGTTTGTGTGGCTTTTGTTCTAAGGTCTCTCGTGTGAAAGAGATCTTGATCTCAAAGAGACTTTCCAGTTAAATTAACCTTAACTTTTACAAATGCATGTTGTGTAGGCAAACATTATTCAAACCTCAGTGGTGATCCCAAAGATAAGATACCAGGTGTTTGAGGAAAAGTTTACAAAATGATGTACAACATATGTATCAGATTTTCAGCAGAAAATGGGTTTGAATATTTCACTCAGCGGGAAAATCAATCAGCGTCAATGAAAAACTAAAACAAGCTGATAGAGAATATAAAATGTATATGAGATCATTTCAGACAGTGTAGAATAAGTTGTTTTTTCCTATCTTAAATCAACTTAAGGGAATCAAAAGGAGTTAAAACAGATTATCAGATTTGTACTAATCAGCAAATGTGTAGCGAGTGTATATGTGTGTGCGTGGCTGAACTTACACCCACATGGACACAGACCAGACTTTGGCCAACGTGACTCTGCAGTGCCCGGGGTAATTGTCCCGCTATTGGCTTCTGCTCCCAGCCAGACTGAGTTAGCGGAGCCAGTCACAGTGAGCAGTGTGTAACTTTAGCCAGAGTTAAACCCACTGGCCCTGGCTGCGGTCCAAGTCCACTGGCCTCTTTCTCAACCCCCCTCATCTCTACTGCACTGATACTGAGCATACGTTGGCAGCGCACAGATGTGGGTTCAGTCGAGGCCTCACAATACCCTCGACACAAAGACAGAGTGGAGAAAGGAGCTGCTCCATATAAATGGCCTGATATTGATACTGCCGGTCCTTTACAGTTATACTCCCGGACATGATCTGAAGGCGTTCGTCAATGTTACGCGGCTTCAGTCATGTCTCCTCTCAGTGTGATTGATCCGTGGTCTCTTTCACATTTCTTTTCTCCCTGCAGCTTGGTGGATATTTTTTTCCATCACATATTTCTTTTCCCACTACTTCTATTTAATTGTTGCAATTATCCATTCATTGCCTACTACCACACTTATTAATAGAAAACATTTTTCACCATTCCTTTTTTGTGTGGTCTGAAGCTCACGAACCATACATTTCAATAAACTGCATGGTTGTATTCTATTCTTACACCGACACGTGACACCAGATGTAACGGATTCGAGGTGGCAGGCATTTCAGTTTCTGAAATTTGACTGCTGGTGAATAGGGCTGACCTGAACTCGGTAATGATGCACATTTATAAGTATTTTCTGTGATACAAACAGACGTCAGTAGTTGTGTTCTCATTTGTCTTGGGCACACTTTTAGCTAGAGTAAAGGACTAATCCAATGAAATGATCGATGACGTTTTGACACAGAAGAACTTCTGTGTCAAAACTATGTGCTGGCTCTCAGTCAGGTGTCAGGTCGACACACATGTCGGTGGCAATCTGTTTATTTTCTGACCAGGCTTCATTCAAGTGATCATCAAGGGCGGTTAAGCTTTAGCGGCTAACTGTCCTGTCTTTACTAGCGCCTCTCTAAAGCCCATGGCTGGCTAATTGGCTTGGTCTGTTTCCTTTGTGGCAGATTGCGTCACACAGTAAACTTAACCTCAGCCCAGACATAAGTATATTAACAAACTTAAGTATAAATAACTCAGAATAGTTAAATTAAACCTCTATGTATGTGGAAGTGAGTATTTTGAGCACCTGTGATCTTGTTATTGGTGTTAAATTTAGCTCTGTGGTGCTCAGTGATGAGTGGAAACAGTGACAGGGACCTGTTTTGCCACAACACACTTCCTGTGCACTGTGAGTAGTGAGAAAACCACAACCCAGTGACGCAACGTTCGGAAAAAAGAGAAAGACAGCAACAGAGAGGCGTGGAAAATCAGCAATGAGGAAGTTGTGGCTTCATTTGAAAAAGGAAAAATTGTTGACTGAACTGTAATTGGATACTGTAAGTGAACTGTAAAGTTTCCAGCGTGCGGACTTTCCCCTTTAAGATAACACGATAGGCAGTGGTGATAAGGTGAGCAACAGACTGAATACTGCGGCTATTATTACTGCTACTACTTTGACTAACTGTGGAATTATTTCTTTGCTTTGTTGCACAAAATGTTCGACACCCAAATCAATTTTTATACAAGCGTACACACATATATATCCTTTTTTTCTCTTTCATATTTTCAAGCTCTCGTGCCTTTGTAGCTGCTCTCACTTCCCGCGGGCTATTGTTTGCCGTGACCTCCGCTAAGCACACGGTGCACAGCAAAACACATTAAAAGGACTTTATCCTTTGTACTATAGTCGCAAATGTGCTGCAGTGTTTTCCTGATAAAGCACAGCAGAGCATCGAATTAAGAAACAGATTTCTGAAAGTAATCTGTTATATAAACTGCTTATTTATATGAATGAATTTATAAGACACCACTGAGTAAATCTTGCCTTTTGTTATGTGATTATAATATTTATAACCACACTCATGAGCTGCTAGTCGGAAGAAGTGAGAAAGGAGTGCATGTTAAAGATATTTTTGGTTCATTTGTGTCAGTTACCCCAAAAAGCATAAACGAAGATGCACTCATTTCTGTCTATTTGTGTGGGAGTTGGAACACTGTAACATAACAACGCCAGAGAGAGAGAAAGTGTGTGTGTGTGTGTGTGTGTATCTGTGTGTTTGGATGTGTGTGAATCCATGAGTGTGACATAGAGTGTTGGAAAAAGACAAATTTATAGTGTGAATTTTCTCTCTCTGAAACAACACTGAAAGTCATGAATCATCTCTGCAGCATAGACATAACCACAGGAAGTACCCATGGAACAAACACAAACACACACACACACACACACACACAGACATACGTTCAAACACATATACATGCACAACCAACATACCAAAAGCTAACCAAATAGACTCAAACAGGCTAGAAATAAACACATAAACACAGCCCATAAACTGTGAATATCTCAAGAGTATAAATTCATCAAGTTTCTATCCAGGGATTTCCTCTTATCGATCGCAAGTCTCAACAACGCAGAACGGGGAAAGATTTTTCTTTGAAATAGCCACCAAATCTTGTGGATCAATAAACTTTGGTCGAGACCCCATCACAACATCCCCGCCATTTGCTGCTGAAGACAAGGTTACCATGGTGACCCTAACACACTGGGGACATACACAAGAAAGTGGAAGTCATAAAGAAGTGTGTGTGTGTGTGTGTGTGTGTGTGTGTGTGTGTGTGTCTGTGTGTGTCTTATGTGTGACAGGGAGAGAGAGCCAGCGCTCAGCCTTGACCCCTGGAGTCCTTCTCCTTTGTAAACCTTGTTTGGTTCGCTGCGACAGAGCAGCAATAGTTGCTCATTATTCCTGTTGTATGAGCCTGGTCCTGGGGGTGACAGCCATACTTTAAAGAGTCCTCCTGACCAAAAGGAATAAACACACGTACGTAAGAAACAGTGAACAAGAGATATAGGAAAGACCTCAAGGTTAGAAGAAGTCCAGACGTAGACAGAGAAACACACATGACCTCCTCTGACGTCCTGTTGTGAGCAGTGATGGAATTAATCAATCAGAGCAGAGTTGTTGTACCTTTTTTAACTGCATATATATTTGAACTAACGTGTTAGGTTATGGCCCAAAACCTTACAGTGTCAATGTCTGTGCACCTACACATGTGTAGGCACAAGGGAACAAGATGTGGACTGGGCACTCTGTATCTTTGAACTAACGGGTGCCTATTCTAATAGTAAGGGATACATTACCTACTGAGCAACAAGCTGGTGTTTGAGAGGAACTTAAAGAGAACTTAGGCCCTGAAAACATGAAGCGCAACAGGGTGTTTTTTTTTGTTGAAGATGCCCTGCTCAGACAGAGCCTGTTTGCTAGGAATGATTGCTAACGTTAGCTTTACACAAGCCATGAACTGTACGTTACCTAATAGTTAATGGAACAGTTCAAATGAAGGAAAATTACAAGTACCGCACTAATTTAACTCTAGGCTGTTTTCTGTTCAGATCACGTCACATTACTACAGCTGTCAAAGTCACATAGCTCCAGGTATCCAGCAACAGCCACCTTAGAATGCACGCCTCTCAATTCATCCGATGGGACAATGGAAATAAATTGCGACAAGGTAAGACGTTTCTTCTGCTCGAAGTTGAAGATTTTCTTTTTTTTTTTTTTTACTCAAGGTGTTCAGAGTGCGCCTGTAAGAACGCGAGGTGCTCAGCGATGCAAAAGCAGCGAGCAAAACACTCAACTCTCATTGAAACAATGACAAAAAGCCGCCCCATGCTATTAAAAAGCGCTCTGTCTGATCGGCCCTTATACTGTAAGTATTTTTAACTACAGGGTACCCATTCTAATAATACGTAATACAGTTTGACCAGAAGATTATGTAGCTCTAAATCTGTTGTGATTCATTTCAAACCGTAGATTACTTACTAACACTGGATGGGTGAATTAATAAGAAATACCTTGTAGCTTATGGGCCGTTATCTTAAGTGTTGTGTGAGCGGTTTGTATATATGAGCATGCTATGAAGCAGGTGGAGAGAGAAAGCGTCCCCGACCTCGTACTTGCTGCCAGTTGATGCCGTTACTCTGATCCCTGAGATGTTGCCACAGGCTTGGCACGCTTGGTTGTCCAGGTGATGGCTACCGTGGAGACAGAGGGCCTGACCGGTCTTGGCCCACTCTGTTACACCAACTGTGCCAACTTACCGTCAACTGGACGCTAAACAGCAGCGACACATGCCACGCCTTCCTCCGCTGTAGACCGCGGGCACGTGTTCAAACCTGAGAAAATATAAAGCAAAAGGGTGCACAGCCATTTAAAATCTTAAATCAGATGTGCCACCCTCAAATCAAACCACATCAGTAAGAAGACTGTTGAAATATCTGACCCGGCATCAGCGGGGTAGGAGGTTGATTGTGTTGCTGGTGGGCTGTGAGCAGCACAGAGAAGAGATTTGCAGAGACAGCCCATAACAGCTCCCTTGGAACCAATGACTCAGATATGCAGATGTGTTTACTTCCCTTCTGTTTCCCACCTCAACCAGAACACAAAAGGCAGGGGGAATGAAAGTGCCTGATAATGTCTTTAAGTGTTTCATTTATATATTTATATGCCGTTATAAAAGAACGCATTTTTTACTAAAACTTAGACAGGCACTTCAAATGGGCTCTTTGCCTCTTCTCTCTATTCCCTCCCTCCCTTCTGAGGGTATTCATCTTTTGTCTAATGCGTAGCGCTGCTCTCTGTTAGTTTCTTTCTGACACCATGCCAGCAGAGTCATCTGCAAAGGGACTCATGTTGGGATTAAAAACCATCAACAGCTCCCCTTTAACAGAGAAGTAGAAAAAAAATGTTGAAAAATGAAATACAGAAAAAAATAAAAAAATAAAAACTCCAGACAGTTTTGAGAAAACTTGTATAAAGAGAATGCAGATTGTCACCTGACCCTGAGGCAAGGCAGCCCTAAATATAATAAAGAGAAGACAACAGAAGAAGACGAGGCGACACGACACGGGTAATGTGTTTTCTCTGCTGGTGTCGTCTGGCAGATCTGGGATGATTGAGTGCTGATGCCTGCCTGGGCCGCTTCAGAGAAGATCGTCTACCCCCCCCTCGGTTTGTACACACATGCACACACGTGCACAACGTCT